>BFEA01000820.1:61999-73061 GCA_003427395.1 Chara braunii | reverse complement strand
TACTCCGCGATTTTGTTTTCTTGAAAAACACGAATATTCTGCGGATTATTTCGCGATTTTAGTTTCTTGAAATTGGAATATTCCTGCAAGTATTTTTTTTATTATTTTTGCAATTTATTTTTTGAGGAAATTCGAAATTTGCTGCGCAACCTTTCTACTGCGATTTCCCATTGTATTAGTCCGCGATCTTTTCTTCTTTGAAGATTCGTGGCTGAGGAGATCCAAGAAAAGTTTCGATTCTATTCCTTCAAAAATCCCGGTTACTTCTGGAATTCGAAATTTTTGAACTTCGTTTTTCAATTTTTTTTAATTTTTCGGAAATTATTTTTTCGGGAACCCTCTGCGCACTCTCATGTGACATATTCCGAACTTTTTCCCTTCGGAATTTGCCGAACCTGCGGGRATATATTTTCTCTCGCAGTTCAGCTTTCCCCCCATTGTCTCCATTCTGATTCATTGCAGCCTGCAATTCGACATTTTTTTACTGTTCGTAACTGCTGCGGGGATATCTAAGGAGCCTACCAAGCTTGCAAATTCGACTTTTTTTCTTTTTTTCGAAAATGCAGCAAGGTCGTAATTTTTTCTTTGATTAGCGGCTCCTTATCTGGGCAACCCCTTCGCTGGCCCACTCCCCCTCTCTTCATCCGACCTCTCCTTTCCTTCTCCGTCCTTTCCCGCCTGCCCAGCCACCTGCAGTTGCAGGCCAGGTAAGCCATTTCAGCAGGCCACGTCAGGGTCCCGCGGCGCATGACCGTTCTGACTCGCACGCAAACAGCGGCGAGAAGCCAGGTGAGACTGATGCGGACTACGAAGCACGGCTGGCGGCCATCGTAGCCGAAGGCAAGAAGCGGGCAGACGCAGCAGCAGCAGCACGGAAGAAGAAAGAAGCAGAGGCAGAGAGGCTACGTCTTCTGGCTGAAGAGCAGCAACAGAAGCACGCAGCAGCAGCAGCCAAGGCCGCCGATGAAGAACGTGCACGGCGACGCGAGGTCATATTCAGGGAGGAAAGTGCACTTCACGCACAGGCTAAGGATTGGCAAAAAGAGGCCGAGAACGGCGACGCCGTTGACGTCGGGAGCAGAGTGTCTCAACTACTCAACCGCGTCACGGACCTCCTTGCTACTTGTATTGCGCAGCAGGAGGATATCCATTCGCTCGACCACACCAACCAGGTGCAACAACAGTCCATGGACAAGATGCTCCAGCACATCCAGCAGCTGGAGCAGCAGCTTGCTACCGCCAACTCCGGCGCCGGTCCTTCCGACCTCGTCGACCGCGTCAACGTTTTGGAGATTGACATGGGAGTACTCAAGACCGGGGCGCAACATGTTTGCACCGCCGCCGGCTACAGCTCGACGCCACGGGAATCCATTGTCAAATTTGACGGGCTTCCGATGTTCTGTGACTCATCGAAGACGGACCCCATACCGTGGTGGCGTCAGTTCGAACTCAAGCTGGACCTTCACCACGTGATCGACACAAACAGGCATGCATATCTGTACTCCCGTTCGGGAGGAGCGTGCCAAGCATGGCTGGATAACATGCTGTCTGCACATGCCTGTACAGTCACCGAACTGCACAAGTACATCAGCTGGGCAGATCTCACGGCGGCGTGGAAGAAGCGTTTCCAAGTCGAACCGCCGGAGCACCTCGCGATGGACAAGTTGCTGACGTTTTCGCAGAACAATCTGCCAAGCGGTGATTGGATTTCTGAGTTCCAACGCCTGGCTAGCACGCCCAAGTTGCCGATGAACTTCGACGGCATCAAGCTGTACTTCATCAAGCGGCCGTGCCCGGCATTGCAGAACGCATTGACTCACGTCGCGGACACCCTCACCACAAGTGAGGAGCTCTTCAACAAGGCTGCGCAGATCATTGTCACGAATCTGGCCGCCCGCAACACGAGCCCTTCGTCATCTGCCGGCCAGGGCACKCATCAGCATCGGCCCAAGGTGGCCGTGGTCGCAGCAGCAACGCCTAGCGACCCTTCAACTTCTTCGAACGAGGCTGCTTCATCTGATCAGGGAGACAGACTAGCAGCTGCCCAGAATGGTGGCCGCCCCGCCAAAGGACGAGGACGCGACAAGCCGAAGACAACCACCAATACTTCTTCTGGGCCCGGACAGGCAGCTCAAGAACAAGGCCCTTGGACAACATACGGTTTGTCGCCACGCGCATATAAAATTCGCACCACGTACCGTTATTGCTTGTGGTGCAATAGCTCCGCTCATGAGTCAGCGAGTTGTCCTACAAAGGCCAAGGGTCCCGCCCAGTCGGGAAAGTGAGCACCGCCGAGAGTGTTGCGACGACACTCTCGACGCCTTCGGAACCGGTTACCGCGCGAGTAACCTCCCTCGGTTCCGGGGCACATGCGGACGTCGTAAGTCCTCCCATTCTTCATTCGTTCGAGGACTATGCTGCCCGGCTCATACCTTCGCTGATTCCACGAGCCCAAGGACAAGATGTATGTGCGGTCTCTTCTCCGATCGGTAGCAGCCGCATTGATTCGTCTTCAAGTGGACCTTCACGGGATTCGGCGCACGCGTTCAACATTGAGGACTTGGACCCGTTGACGCCCGAGGATTTTGCATGGCTTCCTCTCCCTTCCACCGGCTGCTTACCGGAGCCGCAATGCGCTGCTCTTCGCGCTCATCTACATACATACTTGGCCTTCTATGCACCACCAACTTCGCTTACGTAGGACGAGGTCGCGGTGGGGGACATTCTTGCTTATGTGAGCAAGGTGGCCCGCGAGTTTCGCACGCAGCGGTATGACGACAACAACGCACCGCTCCTTTACGTCCGCATCCAAATCGGGCAAGCGTCCTGCAGCGCTTTGTTGGATAGCGGCGCGACTCGCAACTTCATTAGCCAGTCCTTCATGCAAAGGGCCGGCCTTGGACCACGAGTTCGAAGGAAGGCACACCCTACGTCGATCAAGTTGGCGGACGGAAGGACACAACAACTCCTTGATCGCTACATCGAAGCCGTCCCGGTCTATTTCGCACCTCTCATGCATGCGAACCGGTGACGTTCGACGTCTTGGATACGGACTTCGACATCATTTTGGGCATGCCTTGGCTCGCCAGTGCGGATCACACGGTCAACTTCCATCGGCGGACTCTTACGGTTCGCGACGCGTTCGGCACTGAAGTACCGTGTACCATTCCTCCTCCGCACCCTTCGATCCGGTGCCAAGTTGTAACCGCCAAATCTTTTCGGGCCACTTGCGCTTACGAGCGGACTAACGAGATTGGCTTATGTTTTCTTCGAACCGTCGCGACAGCCAATTCTCAAGCACGGACTTGTCTTCCGACTCCCGGGTGGTGCGGTTGCTCGACGAATTCGCCGACGTCTTCGAGTCACCTACCGGCGTGATGCCGGATCGGCCGATCTCACACGAAATCATTCTTGAGGCCGGTGCCGTGCCGCCAAAAGGTTGCATCTATCGCATGAGCGAGGAGGAACTTACAGTACTCCGCGCGCAGCTCGACGACTTATTGGACAAAGGCTGGATCCGGCCTAGTAGTTTACCCTACGGTGCGCTTGTTCTCTTCGTTCGGAAGAAGAACAAGGACCTTCGCTTATGCATCGATTACCTCAAGCTCAATGCGCAAACCGTCAAGAACGCGGGACCTCTTCCTCGTATCGACGACCTCTTGGAGCGCTTGGGCGGCGCAAAGTTCTTCTCCAAACTGGACTTGAAGTCGGGATACCATCAAATCTCGATTTGGCCGCAAGATCGCTACAAGACCGCGTTCAAGACACGGTATGGGCACTTCGAGTGGGTCGTGATGCCTTTCGGACTCACCAACGCCCCGGCGACTTTTCAAGCGGCGATGACCAACGAGTTCCGCGCAATGTTGGACCGGTTCGTGCTGGTCTACTTGGACGACATTCTCGTCTATAGCCGAACCTTGGAGGAACATCTGGATCATCTTCGACGAGTGTTGGAGAGACTCCGGCGTGCCAAGTTCAAAGCCAACCGCGACCAGTGCGAGTTCGTGCGTCAAGAGTTCGAATAATTTTGTCACTCCACAAGGCATCAGTCCGTTGTCGGACAAGATTCAAGCCGACCAAGATTGGCCGGAGCCTCGGAATGTTACGGATGTCCGATCTTTCCTTGGCCTTGCCGGCTACTACCAATGATTCATCAAAGGGTACTCGAAGATCGCGGCTCACTTGACCAAGCTTCAATGCGAGGACCGACCGTTTGACTTCGGGACGAACGCGCGGGAATCATTCTTGGCCCTCAAGGCCGCCTTGCTTTCCCCGGAGGTATTGCGGATTTACGACCCGCTCTTGCCAACACTCGTCACCACGGATGCGTCTGGCTATGGCATTGGTGTCGTCCTCGAGCAACATGACGACGTGGATTGGCACCCGGTCGAATACTTCAGCAAGAAGGTGCCGCCCGTGCACTCCATTGATGATGCACGCAAGAAGGAACTTCTCGCCTTCGTTCACACACTCAAGCGATGGCGACACTTCCTCCTCGGTCGACGCCAGTTCCGATGGGTAACGGACAACAATCCGTTGGTCTTCTACAAGTCTCAAGACACCGTCAACAGCACCATCGCCCGTTGGATGGCCTTCCTCGACCAATTCGACTTCTTTCCCGATCACATTCCGGGGAAGTCGAACCGTTTCGCGGATGCCCTTTCCCGACGTCCGGACCACTGCACCGCGGTCTACTCGACCTTCGAGATCGAGGACGACTTGCGGGACGGCTTCATCCGCGGCTATCAAGCCGACCCCGAGTTTCGCGACAAGTACGCAAATTGTTCCTCTCCCAATCCGGCGCCGTCGCACTATCGGATCCAAGAGGGATACTTGCTTCTTCACTCGCGGGGGAAGGATCTACTTTGTGTGCCGCAAGATTCACACTTGCGCACGTGGCTTCTTGGCGAGTTCCACGRCGCCCCCGCCACCGGACACTTTGGCGTCAATCGCACGATTGGCCGACTCCACGAGCGCTTTTGGTGGCCCGGTCTCCTCGACGACGTCACGCGCTACTGCAAGTCATGCGAAGTTTGCCGACGTTGCAAACCTCGCAATCATCGTCCGTACGGCGAGTTGCGACCATTACCGGTCCCCTTGCGCCGAAGCGAAGCGATTGCCATGGACATTACCGGGCCGTTCCCCAAGCACAAGACGGGCATGGATGGGATTCTCACGGTGGTTGACCGACTCACCAAGTTCGCCATGTTTTTGCCTTGCCGTTACCATGCCAAGGCACCGGAATTGGCCGAGGTTCTCTACGCCGGTTGGATTCGAACCAAGGGTTACCCCAAGGAAATCGTTTGCGACCGCGACACTCGGTTCATGTCCGACTTTTGGTTGGCGCTCATCAAGCGATGGGGCTCTTCCCTCAAGCCAAGTTCAGCTCGCCACCCCCAAACCGATGGCCAAACGGAGAGGGCACATCAGACCGCACAGGTCCTCCTTCGCACTCTCATTCGTCCCGACCAAAAGGATTGGGTCGAGCGGCTGCCGGATGTTGAGTTGGCTTACAACTCGTCTATCCATCCGGCTATCGGGATGTCACCGTTCGAGCTTGAGCATGGCTCGCCGGTCAACTCTCCGATGGACACAATCATGCCACGGACGACCGAGAGCGACGACCACCTTCTCTTCATTCATCGGATGCAAGAGCTTCTTGTCAAGGCACGCGATCAGATGTCGAAGACGCAGCAACGTATGCGCCAACAGGCCAACCGCCAGCGTCTTCCTTGTCCATTCCGTGACGGCGACCTCGTATGGGTTTCCGCTGCGGAATTCAGCCTCGAGCAAGATATCTCTCGCAAGCTCCTTCCGAAATGGATGGGGCCCTGGCCGATCTTGGCACCCGCCGGCGACGCACCCGAAGGCCCTTCGTTTATCATTCAGGTGCCCGAACACTTGCCCGTCAACCCGGTCTTTCACTGTTCAAAGTTGGCTCCCTACACGCCAGCCGAACTTGACGACTTCCCCGGGCGACGATCGCAAGACCCGCCCTCAATGGACGGCTTCCAAGAGATCGGCAACATCATATCCCACCAACGACATGGCAACAAACCGACCGAATTCTTGGTTCACTTTGCATATTGCACGCATAGAGCTGACCGATGGCTGACTCGTGCGGAACTTCAAGCAACAGCGCCCGATGCTCTCGCACGCTATGAGCAGAAACTTAAAGGCAAGCCGGCACCTTCGGCTCCCCGACGCACACGCGTCCAAGTACCGCCTTCGGATCGACAGCTTCGCCCCCGACCGGCTTGACTTTATAAGTAGGGGGGGGTGTTACATGCCGAGCCTGACACACGGGCCCATTTTCGGGCCTGACGGTTGTTGAGGGCCCCTAGGCCGCGCGCCTGTTCCAAGCACGCGACCTGGAGGCCCACGGCCATTGGACAGGCCGTAGGTACAGATTTGAGGCAGCAGTCATTCATTTATTTATTTATTTATTTATTTACTTATGTGTGCTGCTGTTTGCCTGTTCTATTTTTGTCTGTTTCAGGTGACGTTTCGGACTTGCAGTTTGTCCGAACAGATCTACGATCTGTTCGGACCAAGGCCACGTTTTTGGCCTCCTCCATTCGTGGCCAGGCCCTTWTAGGCCAGGTTCGCTTTTGTCTGGTAGCAGACACTCCCTGCTGCATCAGCAGGGAAGGCCTGGACGTCCGATAGGGACCCAGGCAGGCCGTTTTTAGGCCAGACCCAGGGACAGGACTTTTCGTTGCGACCTGGACCATGGATCGGACCTACGATCTCACGRCCCAGATCGCAGGTCGAGGGTACARCACCACGGCCCAGCACTACTTATAGCTGGGCCAGCTCCTGGGCAAAAACAGTTCGAGTAGCTCATTCTGAGCGACMCGCTGCTGGTTGGAGGCTGCGCTATGCTGCGCTAAGTAGAGGAGTAGGRAGTAGAGTTAGGCGAGGTAGAGAGTGGCGGAGGCCATACCTGCAGTCGGCGAGCTTACCTRGCGCCATASCTGGGCTCCACGCGGTACCTGCACACAGCAACGGACGAGGTCAGTTCAAGTGGCAGCTACCTRCAGGTGAGATAGCAAGGAGGACTTCATCCTCCTCTCTCTCTCTCTCTCTCTCTCTCTCTCTCTCTCTCTCTCTCTCTCTCTCTCTCTCTCTCTCTTCTCCCTCCTCCCTCTTCCTTCTTCTTCTTCTATGAGAATGTGAGAGGTTATCAGTAGGGATTCAGGTAGAGGTTGTAACGGGCATATTGCCCACGATCTGATTGGACATTTCTGGGACGGACATTATTGGGACATTCGGCAAGAGACTATTTTGGACTTCGCCATTGCGATCTGGGTCTACTCGCTCGCCTCCCATCTCCTTCGTCTCATCCCTCCCCCATCTCTCATCCGTGGTATCTCCCCCATGTTGCGTATGAAGGAGGGACCTTTCTTTCGTGTTTGCGGTCCCTCCTCTTATCTCACATGTGTGATGTCCGATGGATGTCGGGTCAGTCCAGGTCAGATCAGATCTTATCTTTGAGTCTTCCGCTGCGCCACATTGTGCCATTTGTATGTATCGAGGTGTACATTGCTTGTTGATGCTATGATGACATTGCTTTGTTCACTCCAGTCCTTTTCATGACATTCCAGATCCTTGGTCTACTGCGCATTGCTCCCCTGAGCATGCGTCACAGGGCCTACAGGCCCCGTGACCATTCAGCTCGAAAGCCTGAAATACAAGGGCCTACAGACCCTGTGTCGTTTCAGACTAAAAATGGCAGTAGCCTTTTTAGCCTGAAACTAAGCTTTATTTCCGGTCTGTCATCAGACCGGCCTGCCCTGAAACTCAGGCACCGAACCAGGGATTTAGGAACAGGCTATTTTTGGCCTGTTCCCACGACAGCTGCAGCGCCAGCCCCTGGCTCAGTTCAGCATTGGCAAGAGCAGCCTCTTGGACTGCCCGCCCTGCAACTGCAGGCAGTCGGAGGCAGGCCGAGATAGTACATAGGGACTTCCAGGATTCGGCAGCAGCACTCTGGAGGGAGCGCTGCAGTAGTAGTAGTAGCGTTAGCATTAGTCTTCAGCACTGGGCGCCAGCAGGTAGCTGCAGTCTTCAGCGCTGGGCGCCATAGCCAGGATAGTACTAGAGAGAGAGAGATTGGGCGAAGGCCAGGAGTACCTACCTGCAGTGCCGTTGCTCCAGCTTCGTCTTCGAGGTACCTGCAGCACAGTGCCAACTTCACAGGTTAGTACCTGGCTCGTGAGAGAGAGAGAGAGCTCTTCCTCTTCCTCTTCTCAGTCCACCATCTCCCTCTCACCCTCTCATTATCCGACTTCACTGCATCAGCAGACTACGAGAGAAATAGAGAGAGAGAGCTTCGTGACATTGGATCCAGACGCGACTTTTGGGCTTCAGACGTTTCAACGGGGGATTATTTGGGACTTGCGACAAAGACTTGGTGTTGACGATACTCCCATCTCTCCCCCTCTTCTTCGTCTGATCCCCTCCTCTTCGTTTGTGTATGTCTGGACCTGGCGCTTCCTTCCTGTGTAATAGTGCCAGGCTCCTTGACACCTTGTGATGAGCATGATGTATGTTTGGTCTGCGTTGAAACATTGGTTGGGCTAGTCATTCCTATTCTAGCATTCTGCTTCGCTGTCTTGTACTACGTAAAAGAGGTCAGTCTCGGTCAGGTCAGGATTTGTATCTAAGTCTTCCCTGCGCTATAAAGCACCATTTTGTATGTATCGGAATGCACATTGCTTGTTGAGATTCTACTTGCACTGCATTGTCCATTCAGTCCTCTTCATCACATTGCGGATCCTCGGTTTCTATGTACATCGCCCAGCTGGGCATGTAACAATAGGTATCGGAGCACTGCACGTGAATCAGGACAACCTGATCTGACACGTGCGCGAGGACTAGGTAGCTGATTAGTCTTGATAGATTGATTAGAGCACACTAGTTAGCCCCCCAAATCACGATTTTGACCTTACTGCCAAAAATCGAAAATTTCTTGGATTCAGTTTCTGCAATCAGACTCGCTTTCATTCACACTTTTCATGCATGTAAACAGTAGCGCAGCAAACTGGCGACATGCGCCCACTCAAAACTCAGAGATATGGCATCCAGATACGAGTTCACTTTCAATTGGCTATGGCGACTCAGCGCCCAAACAACTCACTGTTCACATACACCGGATCACCCTGGATATCCCACACGCGACTCTGAACACTCACACACACACACACACTACACGCTAACTCTAGCTATGGCGGCTATGGCCGCAACTACCCTATCGCTATGCTACACCCTCCTCTCTCGCCCACTTCAGCTCCGGGCTCTCTGCAGACCTCCTTGCACAAGTCGCTGTGGCAGCGCTTCCGCATGGCTCMCGCAGGAATGAATGAAAGGCTGAACGTTGCCTCTTGATTTATACTTCTGAAACTCGTTGGTCTACCCTTTGCTATCGGCCCATGGTGCTCACAGTCCCTCGTGGTACTTGCTGGACCGGACTGGGACTGACTGGACCTGTGCTATCCCACCGGGGTCATACTGCAATCGCACTGCGGTTTAGTCCACCACTTGACTTACCACTTGCCCACTTGCCGACCTTCTAGAAGGCTACAGCTAAGACTTCTGGAACTCGCTAAGACTTCTATTCGACAGACCTACAGATCGAACCCTGACTTCCTATGGACCCTACGACAGCCTACCAACTGTTACTAATACAAAGGTCGTGGGTTCAACTCTACGGGTCGACACAGGTACTGTACACTGGTAAGGTGGGGACTAGGGATTCGAGCCCAGGGATCTGCGTCTGCTACTGCAAAAGGTGAAAAATCGTTTCATTTCTCACTATTTCTATGGTGGAAAATCGCAATAGCGCAACACCTGAAATTTCCATTTTCGTTTTTCTTCTGAATTTGAAATTTCGTTGTTGAGAATCCAGAATGTCTTTCTTTTCAAAAATTTCGACTTCCTGTTGCATTTCCCGTTATTCGGAATATTTTCCGAAATTCGTTTTTTTCTGAAAACGGTACGGGAAATCCCTCTTGCAGTACCATTTTCCAAACTGCGAATACTCTCAGTAAGTCCGAATACTTGACATTTCTTTTCGGAAAATTTTGTTCTTTTCGAAAATTTTTGTTTCGCAGTTCTAGGATTCTGTTAGTCACAAGTTCTATAATCATTTGCAGTCTGAAGTTCGAAAACGTTTTTCTTATTGACAAGTTCGCACTTCAAGGGAGGTTGGGAGACCTACTAAACTTGCAAAACTCGGGATTTTCATTTTTCTCGAATATTTTTTTTGCAAAGTTCAAACTTTTCTTTTTTGATTAGTGGCTCCTTATGCAACGAACATGAATGTGGACGAAGCACAGAAATCCAGATTGCATAGTCACACTAAAGTCCAAGTAGTCAAAGCAAAAGCAGATAGCACAATGGAACCAAGTAACCATCCGTTTGAGAACGATACAAAAGAATCGTGAGTCAATGTCCAAGCCCAATCAGGCAACACCAACAGCATAACCCAATGTAACTCTCTCTCTTGAATGGCGCCAGGCGCCCTATCTACTCTACAGCCTATCACTCCAACTACAGCATGGAAGCAACCAGACAACTTGACGACCAGCGAGTGATGATGTCAACACCAATGCCGTCCTCCTCTCCACCAGGTACGTCCCACTCTTCACCCTCACTCTCCCTTGTTATCCCACACAGCGCCCTTCACCTCCGAATAACCACCTTCGCCCTTCACCTCCTCTGCGCCCACAGGGAGCCCGGCTATGGCCACCAGCGCCCTGCGCCCAGGCAGCGCCCTACCGCTTAGCGCAGCCTGCCTCTACCTCAGCCTAGCGCAGCACAGCACCTCGCATTCGCGCAGCGTGTCGGCATTGCCCGCAATGGCCAAGATCCCTGCCCACTCGCCCTCTCTGCCTATATGCCAGTGTTGCATGTGGGCGGCCTACCTTGAGCCTGCGCCTGGGACCCAGTACCTGCACCCAGCCCAATGTGGTTGGAGCCCACGCAGTACAGTTGTGCCTCTTTCATCCAGGCCTGCGTCCAGATTCAGATAGTGGACCGGTATCCCATTGGCATTTTC
>BFEA01000820.1:30298-45847 GCA_003427395.1 Chara braunii | reverse complement strand
AGAGAGAGAGAGAGAGAGAGAGAGAGAGAGAGAGAGAGAGAGAGAGAGGCTGAATGGCAAAATTGAAATGTGGGTCAAATTGCAGCCGCGATCTATTTCGCAGTTGGAAGGATTTTTAAAATTTTATTTAGCATTTTTCCTGGAAAGATCACAACAAAATCTACGAGTACTCCAATTTTCAGGGTTTTTCAAGCATTCTTCTTAGAGTGAAAACTCACTGAATTTGGAGTACTTTTTAAATTGGCCCACACATGGCTGAGTGGCAAAAATGGAAAATGTGCCCAATCGGCGCAACGATTATTTCTCAGTCTAAATGATTTTTTAAAAATGTTCTAATATTTTTCCTAGAAAGAACACGACCTCATATATGGATTCTCAAAATTTCAGATTTTTCTGCAGGTTCCTCCAAGCACAGAAAATCGCCAAACGTGCCTCTTGCAAAACGCCTGTTTCGTTGCGCCTGACCTCCCCGTTTTGAGAAGACGGACCTCAACGCCTGGGCCTGAGGGCCCTTACCCCACCCCCACTTCTTTTTGGGGTCCACTTCCACCCGAGGACCGGTCCTTGCTTTTACCAAAAGTCCCGATCATTCCAGAGCTGCCTGTAGGTAGTCCCCATTTTTGCCAAGGACCGGTCCCCGCCAAACTTTTGCCCCCTAAAAACCCACTCTGCATCCTGGTCACCCGCCGCTGAAAATGCGACACCTTGACGCAGACGCCGAAGCCCACTATACCGCAGCCTTAGGGCTGCGAACATGGGATGCGATGCCGGTTCGCTTGCTGCTGCATATTGACCTGAGCCTTTCGCATGTTCGCGCGGGCTTTGGCCAGCAGTTCCCTGTACTTCCGTGTAGAAGCGGGGGAGCAACCGACGTCAATATCGGCACCCCGTGGAAGCAAAATGTTTGCGAAGATACGTCCTTTCCGTCCACCGTCATGCAACTCGAATGGAGTCACGCCAATCGCCGGGTGCACCGAAGTGTAGTAGGCGAACTCAATGTCGAGAAGGTGGTCAACCCAGTCCTTCTGATGCGGGCGGATGAGTGTGCGGAGCATCATCTGCGCAGTCTGGTGCGCACGTTCCGTTTGCCCATCCATTTGAGGATGTCGTGCGAAACTCGGTTTCGTGTTGGTGTCGGATTCCACCATGAGTGCCGTCCAAAAGGCTGACATGAAACGAGTGTCGCGATCGCTGACGATGTCTTCCGAAACGCCATGGCTGCAAAACCAGCCGGTATGCAAAAGTTGTGTGAGCTCGGGAGCTGTTGCATGATAAAGCATACTTGCTCAAACGATCAACGAGTGTGAGAATACCGTCATGGCCAAGGCGATCGCGAGGGAAAGGGCCGGTCACATCCATAGCAATGGAGACACCAGGTTCCCGAGGAATCCGCAATGGTTCTAGTTCGCCATACGAGAGTTGATGGCGCCCTTTGTTCCGGTGGCAAACTGCACATAACTGAGTGTACCGGTTGACGTCGTTGATGATGTCCGGCCAGTGAAATTGCTGGCAGAGTCGTGCAAGTGTGTGCGCGATGCCAAGGTGTCCCGCCAGCCGCAAATCGTGGTATTCGCCAAGGAGGCGAGTGCGCAAGATGCGGTCTTGGGGAACACACAACAAGTCCTTGCCTCGTGTACGGAGGAGCAATGCGATAATTGCTTGTCGGCGGGTGATCCGATGATAAGTCCACATAGAGTGTGAAGAATCCCGGATCCGACTTGTAGCCGTTTACGAAATGTCGTTGCAGGTCCTCGTCGAGGCCGAATGTGGAGTGCACCAAGGCGCAAAGATCTGGTCTTCGCGAGAGAGCATCCGCTGCCTTGTTCGAGGAGCCCGAAATGTGCTTGGAGGTGAAGTCGAACTGGTCAATGAACTACATCCACCGACCGATCATGCTTCTCACCGTGTCTTGCGTCTTGTAATAAGTCAACGGATTGTTGTCCGTTGCCCACGTGAATCGCCGACGCCCGAGGAGGAAATGACGCCAACGCTTACATCATCAAGAGTGTTGATGGGCGGCACCTTTTGGCTGAAGTACTCAACCGGATGCCAATATGTGCCGTCATGCTGTTCCAAGACCGTGCCAATGCCGTAGCCGGAAGCGTTCGTAGTCACTTTGGTAGGCAAGGTCAGGTCATAGATGCTTAAGACGGGAGCTTGAAGCAAAGCCGTCTTCAGCGTGTGGAATGCATGTCGGGCTTCGTCGTTGAACTCGAAGGGCACCAAGGGGGGCTGAAGTCGCGACAATGGTGCAGCGATTCGTCGAAACCCTTGACGAAGCGCATGTAGTAAGATGCTAAGCCAAGAAAGGAGCGGATGTCGGTAGTACACTTGAGGTCCGACCAATCTTGAATGGCTTGTACTTTGTCCGCGAGCGGACGAATGCCTTGCGGCGTAACGTAATGGCCTAAGTACTCACTCTTGCTGGGCAAACTTGCACTTGTACTTGGCGATACGAAGCCGCTCCAACACGGCCTGAAGGTGCTCGAGGTGCTCGTCCAGCGTCCAGCTATAAACCAAGATATCATCAAGGTAAATAAGTCCGGTGCAGTCGAGCAAGTCACAAAATTTCGTCATCATAGCCGCTTGGAAAGTAGTCGGGGCATTGGTGAGACCGAAAGGCATGACGATCCACTCAAAGTGCCCATATCATGTCTTGAACGCGGTCTTGTACCTATCTCTTGGCTGGATCTCGATCTGGTGGCAGCCGGATTTGAGGTCAAGCTTCGAGAAGTACTTGGCGCCGCCTAGTCGCTCGAGAAGATCCTCGATCCGAAGGAGAGGGCTGGCGTTCTTCATCATTTGCGCGTTAAGTTTCCGATAGTCGATGCACAAACGAAGGTCCTTGTTCTTCTTCCGAACGAAGAGAACGGGAGTACCGTATGGCGAACAGCTAGGGCGAATCCAGCTCTTGGCCAAGAGGTCGTTTAGTTGTGCCCGAAGCACTTGAAGCTCCTCTTCGCTCATGCAGTAGATACATTCGCGCGGAGGTACGCCGCCGTCCTCGAGAGTGATCCCGTGGCGTATGGGCCAATCCGGTACTACTCCGGCGGGAGCTTCGAAGACATCCTTATAGCTGTCCAACAGCTCAATGATGCGTGGGTCCGACATATCCGTCTTGGGCTGATCACGGGGTGGGAGGGCGTGAAGAAAACATATGCCCATCTCCTCGATGTCGTTCCGCCAGATGGATTGGCGAATGCTCGCCGCGGAGACCACGTGACAACCAATCGAAGGATGAGGAAGCGGCACCGTACACGGGACTAATTCGCCACGCCGGTCACGAACGTGAACGATGCGTCGATAGACGTTCACTGGATGGTCTTCGCTTTGTAGCCACGACATGCCTAAGATCATATCAAACTTGGTGTCCAATATGTCGAATGACACGACCTCGCATGCTAGCGGGGCGAAGTACACGGGCGCCGAGTCAACACATCGGTCGATTGACTTTTGCGTGTGACCATCGGCCAACGTGACGTGCGTAGGCTGACTTTTCCTTCGAACGCGCGGGCCAAGCCCGGCACGTGCCATGAAGTCTTGGCTGATGTAGTTGCGAGACGGCTCCACAATCGATCAAGGCACTGCATGTCGCCTTTCTCATTTGAATGCGGATGTAGAGGAGCGGCGCGTCGATGTCGACGTACCATTGCGTTGCGTGCTCGCGGTCGATCTTCGCAAGATAGTTACGAAGGTCAACAACCACTACTCCGCCGTCCGTCGACGGAGGTGGTACTGCAGCGTGCAAGTATTCGCGCAAATGTGCCATTAAGGCGTTGCAATGCGGCGTTGGCAAAGAACCGGTGGAGGGAAGAGGCAACCATTGAAAGTCCTCAACCGTCAACGGGTCGAGTTCCTCAAGACTTGCCCAAAGTGACAGATCCTCCGATAGAAGGGCTAGCGAAGCAACCGGTTCGCTGTCCGACGGCGGAACTACCGCGCATGCGCTTGAATCTTGCACGTGAAGAGGCTGGTTCAATGGTGGGACCAGCTCAACAACATAGTTCTCAAAATCGATACAAGAACTTGCGACTACCGCGTCATCCCCGGATGTGAGAGAGACCGCTAGCAACGCAGCCGACTTCGGCGGATTGGGAAGTGATGTCGCTGCACTTCCCGCGGTGCTCAGTTTCCCGAGCTTGGACGTTTGACATTCTCCTTGTGCTTGTCGAGGCATGCGCTAGTCATGTGTTTGGTGTTGTTGCACCAAAAACAGCATCCCCATTTTTGTCACAACTTTAACATGTCTTCGGTAATGCTGAACTTTGTCCATGGGGCCTGTCGTGCTCCATCCGCCGACGCTGGTTTCGCCTTTCGTTTTCCCCCTTGGGGTCTTGAGCGTTGCAGTGGTATCACTGCCGCCACATCTCCGTTACTTGATGTAGACGCGGCTGCGTGGCCCTCAATAGGTCCTTGTTGGACTGCTGCTACTTGCGGCGTCTGTTGACCTTCGCCTTTCTCCACATAACCGGGCTGTTGGCGGGCCTCGTTGGCCGCGCCGGTTACCTTGGATTAGTTCTCTTGCCTTTGAGATCATGTCATCGAAGGTCTCATACTGGAATTCGCTACCGAGAGCAATTGTCAAGCCGTCGCATGACCGAGCGAAGAATTCGGCCCGGATTGTGTCGAACGGTAAGTTCAACTCCGGGGTGGCGACGAGTCTTCGCCACTCCGTCAGCCACTCCCGTGAAGGTTGTTGGCCTTGAAACATGCGAAAGATCTTGTTCAAGGCGTGATGCTTGTCGTTGTTGACCATGAACCGGGTCTTCCATTTCTTCTCGAATTCCTCCCACGTGATCTTGGTGTGGAGGGTGGCGATGGTACATTCCAATGTGACCGCCATGTGCGTCATGAAGGCCTGCGCCCTCCAATGACTTGGAGGTAGAGTGCATCAAGCCACCGAAGTGCTAGAGTGTGATGCACGTCCGCCTCTGCGTTGAATGCCATCCACCATTGCAGCGGATCAGTCTTGTGATAGTCATCGAACTTCTCGATCTTAAAGTTCGGCATCTTCCATTCCTTGGCGACAACGGGCGGTCGTTGCTGAACGTGGTCGCTGTGCGTCTTGTTGACCATGAACTGGGTCTTCCATTTCTTCTCGAATTCCTCCCACGTGAACTTGGTGTGGAGGGTGGCGATGGTACATTCCAATGTGACCGCCATGTGCGTCATGAAGGCCTGCACCCCTTCAATGAGTTGGAGGTAGAGTGCGTCAAGCTGTGATGCACGTCTGCCTCTGTGTTGAATGCCATCCACCATTGCAGCGGATCAGTCTTGTGATAGTCATCGAACTTCTCGATCTTGAAGTTTGGCATCTTCCATTCCTTGGCAACAGCGGCCGGTCGTTGCTTAACGCGGTCGCTGTGCGTCTGCAGTTGATTGCTGACTGTCAACGCTCCAGCAAACTTGCAGATGTCGCCGAGGGACGCGACCACGTGGTTGATTCGCTCCTCGAGTTGCTTGGCCTGCGCGGCCAAGGCTGGGCTGCAGTCTGCCACTGCGCTGCCCGTCTACGCAGCTGCCGATGGTTGTGCCAACCCTTTGCTGACATCGTTCTGCAGCTGGTCGTTGATTGTCTGCTGCTGGCTGTTGGCGGCGTGTAGTGCTTTGAGTTCGGCCTGCATAGTAGCGATCTTCTTGTCCAATGCTTTAAACGTCGTTTCGTGGCGGATGAAGACCTGCCGCATGGCCAACAGTTCACGTTGCTGCCAATTGCACGTGTACAGCAAGTTCTCCATCAAAACTGTTCTGGCCTCCTTGTTTCTTTCGTCCTCGGTTAGCTCCTCTTGTACCTCGTTTGCTTGAAAATGCTGCCGTCATAATAACCTCCGGTACGTGGCTTTTTCGTTGGCGAGCTCTTTTGTAGCTTGGTAACGAACTTGGTTTTGACTTGCCTCGACCTGCTGCTGTTGCAACCGTGTGGCTGCAGCAGCTTCTGCTGCGGCCTGCTGACATGCTGCCTCTGCCCCTGCCAGCTGGCGTTGAATTTCCTGCTGACGGGCGGCTTCCTCCTCGTCCCACTTGCTCAATTCAGTTGTTGTGGTCTCCGAGTAGGATTGGAGACGTTTGAGGAACGCTCGAAGCGGTTCATCCGCCTGCTGAACTGGGATAGGAGAGGTAACCGGCCTCTTGGGGCTGGCTTGTGCATTGACGTCGGCGGTAGCAGCCATGGTCGTGCGTCGCCTTCGCGGGATCCGAGGTGTCTTAGGTCCCTGTTGGGGCTTGGTTCCTGCGGATCCGCGCTTCGCAAGTCGTTGACTGCGGCGCATCAAGTACTCTAGTCCTCGTCTGCTGCTGACGTGTCACCGCTGAGGTGGCACCTGCTGATGTGGCACTGTTGAGGTGGCCGCTGCTGACTAGGCACTTGACTGTCGTGGCACGCTGAGGTGGCACGCAGCTGAGGTGGCAATCTGCGTTCGTGGCCTGCTGCTAATGTGGCAAAATGGTGACGTGGCCGGAGACTGACATCCTTAGTACCGAGAGGAGGAGAGAGAGAAGGTTGGGGTGGAGGAAGGGCAGAGAGGCAAACAATGCACAGACAATGCACAGACAGTTCCTTTCTCCCCTGACCTCGACATTTGTCACTAATCAAAAAGAAAAGAAAAAAATTCACCCCCCCCCTCAAAAATTTCAAATTTTGAGAAATTAAATAAATTTTAATTGGAAAAATATAAATTAATTAAACTTTAATTTTGGCAAAGATTAAATATTTATTTAAGGATATTGCGAGGCCACTGCCTCTATGAGCCCCATTCGGCCCATTTTTGGGAGCTTGTCGGCCGCCCTAAGTGAAGGCAGGCTCGACGAGGCCCCTCAGGGCCTTATTTCGGCCTCTGCGCAACTAAGGAAATTCAGGCAGTTGCGCAGCGCCAGCTGGTTGAAGAGAACCCACGCCCTGGGCCGCTTGTGTGAATGTATAGAAAGCAGGCCCAGGGCTGGATACGGGTACTGGGCCAGACACATGCCAAAGGCAGTTGGGTGCATGCAACCACCTCAGGCCCCACGCCTGTTCTCGATCGTGCTGGGCCTCAAGCTACCGGGGCCTTCTGGAAGCTCCCTGGGACTGGACGCAGGCAGGCCACTTTGATATAGCAAAGGGCCTGCCTCCTCATTCGGCATTCGGGTGCTGGCTGCATGCTGCGCAAGCGCTGCTGCGCTATTTGCTGGTTGGCGCCGACGCGCTCACGGGCGAGCGACAAAGCAGCAAGCAGCCATAGCCGAGCTGCGCTGCTGTGAACTGGGTGAGGCGCACGGTGGTCCTCGGGTGCAAGTGGCATCTTTGTGCTGGGGAACAAGGTTGTGAGTGAGGCGAGAGACATACCTGGTGCTGGAAGCGTGCGACATTGGTCGCTGTATGCTTGTACTTCGGGAGAGCTGTTGTTGTCAACTTCGGCATTGTAGCATAGGCTAGATAGGATCTGCCACATGTAGTCTAGGCGCCGAGCGCCAGATAAAATATCAACTCTGGTTCTTCGTTGATGATGATGATGGGACTATTTCAGCATTGTCAATTATGAACTCTTGGTGTGTTCTTATTTGGTGAATCTCGTGATGCAATTTTGCTGTTTGTTCGAGGTCACGACTATCTGGACTCATATGTATGATGCTGTTTGATTGCTGAAGTTCGCTATTGCTCATCTTCCTTGCAATTTGGTATCGGAGTTGTGGTACGATTGCGCTCATCTGGCGCTTGTCTTCTGCCTGGTACGGTACATACATGCGGTCTGCTTGCCGACTTTGCCCGTAAGTGGTGTGTAGCGAGGAGGGTGGAAACGAGTGATTGGCGACCCAAGAGGTGAGGGGATCGCCAGGAAGGCTATTTGGTGTAATGTGGGTGTTGGACAGTATGATGAGAACTATCTAATGTGCGATTGATGCTGAGGTGGAACGGCGTGCAATGCTGGTTGTGCCGATGCAGCGACTGGTCATCGCAATCGCCATCAGGTCATCTGGTTAGATTATCTCTGTGGTTGGCGGCAACTATTTCAGGTACATTGCTCTGAACCTTATCTACCCTCTTCGACACTTCTTACCGTGAGGTTGTGTATTCCTTCTTGAGAGTCCTCTCATTGTGAGGTGTCGAGTGCGCTCAACCTTGAGAGTCAGCAATGTTCACGTGGAGCATTTGGGAGAAGATGGGCGGAGCTTTCTGAATGGCCCTGGACGAAGCACTGGGTCACGGTCACCATGCCAACCCACCGGGAGTAGAGCACGCATGCTTTGCTGCTTGTCCTTTGTTTGGCTTGCTGCGCTGTTAGATGGGTACTTAAGGGCAGGCCAGCCCTACGAGGGAGACGAGACCGGGCGTCTTTAAATAAGCATCGGAAGGGGAACCATTGGCTGTGATCGTCGTCCGGCTGCGACGTAAAATAACTCCTGGAGTCACTTGGGGGCGGACGTTAAATTGCCTCTGGATCAGCCAATGGTTGTAAGGCACACGAGGATAATCCAATGCAGGACTGGCCAGCTCAACACTCGGGGCACAGGGGTGGGCCGAACTTACACCTTTTAGACAGGCGACGCTCTCTAGATTGCTCAGGGACGCTGACGTCAAGTGATACTCAGGGGAGCTAAGGGAGGGGTAGATTTCGGGTGACAAGTTCGAGAAAAATTCCATGTTGTCCTATCCACACAAATGATTTTATTTTTACGTTTTGATTAGTTAGGTGTACAGCCATTGACATGTGACAGACAACATTAGTTAGAACTGTTTCTTGTTCATGGTGCTTCTGTTTGCGGACTAGTCAAACTAAAAATAGTTTTATTTGTAGGAATCTGACTTAAATAGTTTTATTTGTAGGAATCTGACTTACCTGTTGGGCCCGAATGTAAAGACTCTGAAATAGCCACCAATTAATTAGGTTGTCTGTGCACTACGCTGCGGTAAGCACTTAGTGTGTATTAGTGCAGATTGTGTACAGTGTTGTAGCTTATGAGCGACGAGAAGGACACTGGAGAGGACGACCGGAGGATCTTGCGATCGGCTAGACGCCCAATTGCCCACTTGGCATTAGGACCAGAGGGCGACAAATATATGTTCCGCCGGCTTAGGGAGAGGCAGCAGCAGCAGAGGAGGGCTAGAGCAACATAAGCTAGCAGGGCACTTGTGAGTGAAGCCGCAGCTTTGGAAGCCATGGCCACTTCTGCGCAGCAAACTACTAAGGCCGGTAGTTCAGGATCTGTAGGGTCAACGGTCGCACAGACCCAAAGTCAGTCCACTGGCATCATGACAAGCCAGCCACTAGAGTTGACGTCCAATGAGATCGCCATACAACAAGCAGCATTGCAGGAGAAACAACTACAGAAGGCGTTAGGAGATATAAAAGCGGAGAAGGAAGGGATGATTAGAAGAAGAGCCAAGATGCAGCGGAGACAAGCGGACGCTAGTGAGTTAGAGGAGATGGACTTGACGAAGTGACTGATGACGTGAGGATCGTACGGTCCGTCCTGCTGAGCGTAGTTGAGATGCAGGACCATCAGACAACCATCCTTCAGAATATTCAACAAAGTCTGGCCCTGTTGGTTGGGCAAGCGCAGGCAACATCGCCAATGTCCGGGCCTGGTGCCTGGCCCGTTGTACAACCTCCTTTTGTCCCACCGGTGACTGGGTTATCCCCATATGTAGCCCCATCATAAGTTGCGATCATTTCCCTGGGCATGCCACTATCAGGAGGGATCACAACAGGATCTAGTTTGCAGGTTCCGGTACAGACAGTGTTCACCCAATCTCCGTTGCAGATTGCGGTTACCACGCAGCCTGCTGTCTCGCAGTCTGTACAACAAGTCGTAGGGTACACAGCCCCAACAGCTAGCACAGCAACCTGTGTCATAGGGTCCACAGCCCAAGGTGATGCAGGGACCGGGACAAACTTATTGGGTTCCAAAGACAACCATTGCCGCTCCCAAATCTTTTACAGGGGATAAGAGGGGTGAAGACCTCGACACGTGGTTGAGGGCAGTGTCGGTCTATGTCAAGTGTAAGCTTACCTTGCAACACGAGGAAGTGTTAGTGGTTGCATCCTATCTAGAGGGCAGTGCAGCACGATGGTTGAGCGGTTTGGTGCAACTTCAGGGATATGGTCATGACTTCCGCTCTTGGGCAGAAACTGAAGGACTTTCTCAAGATGGTGGAGGAAAGGTGGCATGATCCTCAGGAGGCTCAAAGGCCACTGGCGCGATCTTGACACTGCACACGCAGCAGTTTAAGTCAACCAGGGAGGCCACCGACGCTGTAGAGCGTCTGATCTGTGTCCCTGGGGTGCGCTACGACCCCCAGGTTTTACTCACCTCGTACCTGAGATGCTTTCCAATGCCTCTCAGGAATCAGTTGGCAGGCGAGGCCAACATCAATGTTCACAACTTCCCCTCGTTCAGCAAGAAGGCCCTAGACCTTGAGGCAAAAGTAGGCCATGGGCAGGCACCCACTATGGATGGTAGGAAGAAAACACTGCCTCCCAACTGGAAGGCGAAGGGACGCATTATGTTTGTCGATAACAATGGTTCAACCATCGAATTAGACGAAAACTTCCAAGAGGGAGTAGGTGCAGAGGCGGGCAGCATTGAAGCTTCAGGGGGTGGAGTTGTCGCTGCCGTAGCTCAAAAAGGTAAGGCGACCGGTAGACGTCGCGGAGGCTCTCGGTCAAGGAGTCAAGTTGACCCCAATGCTCCCGCATGGGAGAAGGCGGGTCTTACAGAGGACGTGTGGAGAGACCGGTACACCCGACAAGCTTGTATTCATTGTGGCCAATATGGCCATAACCAATTCAAGTGTCGAAACAAGAAGGTGACCAACAAGATCCCGCCTACGATGGGGCGGGCGATAGGATCCTCCCATCCCGTTGGTAGCAATGTGGCCAGCACTTCAGGCACTGCTTCGGGAAACACGTCGGGCCAGTAGGAATAGTAGCTGTTCCTACTAGGGTCGAGGTGGTGGAGACACCCTCACCATCTGGAGAGATGGCCCAAGCTACTGACTCCAGCGTCGTCTCGCAAACACGTTCAAACACATTGAGCCTCTGTTCGATTAATGTGTTTGAGTCCTTAGAGGAGCTAGAGGAGGAGTGGTCTAGATCATACCCGCTAGCTTCTTGGACGGCCCTAGTCAAAGCCACGAAGGGTGAGATTTTCGTCAGCAAGGTGGTCATTGGCGGCCRCAAGGCCGGGGCCTATTATGACACTTGCTCAACAAGGAACTTTATCAGTCTTGCGTGCGTTGAGAAGTTGCGCTTACAGGGGCAAGTGCAGTGCCTGAGTCGACCTGTGGAGTCGACCTGTGCCAACGAACAACGCGTGGTAGTCAATGACTACCTCCAAGATGTTGAGTGTTGGTTCCCGTACGCGGGAGGGGAATTGAGACATCGCGTCTCGTTCCTAGTGAGTGACGAACTCCCCATGGACATGTTGTTAGGTATGTACTACCTCTTTGTGGCACATAGCCCCAGTTTGACTGGGACCGAAAAGTGGTCAAACACACTTTGCCAGGTGGAGGGACCGCCAGATTGCGTAAGTTCAAAGCTAGAAGTCTGATTGAGTCCCACGGGTGCATGTGTGCGGCCGCGTTCTACAACTATTATAAGCAAAATCAGGAGGAGGGTATGTATCTAGTTTATGTCTCTGCTGCAGACAAGCCGATGAAAATGCCGCCCGAGATAGAGGGAATAGTTGCCAAGTACCCTAATCTATTTAAAGAGCCGACAAGGGTTGTAGAGAGGAAGGTCGTCCACGCGATAAAGATTATCCCAAGGTCTAGCATCCCGAAGGGTAGGATCTATCGGATGTCTCCAGGCCAGCTCGATGAGCTTCGCCGACAACTCAAGGAACTCGTAGAGAAGGGTTGGATCTGGCCGAGTATCTCTCCTTATGGGTGTCCAATATTATTTGTACCTAAGAAGAAGGAGGGAACTCTGAGGATGTGTCGGGCCTCAATGCCATCACTGTTAAGAATAGAGTTCCCCTACCGCGCATCAACGATTTGCTTGATAGAGTGCAAGAGTGTCGGTACTTCAGTAAGATAAATCTGAAGTCCGGGTACCATCAGAACGCAATCCGGCCTGAGGATCAACACAAAACCGCATTTCAGACCAGGTACGGTCTGTACGAGTTTGTGGTGATGCCTTTCGGCCTTTGCAATGCTCCTGGCACCTTTCAGCATGCTATGAATCAGATATTCCATGACTACTTGGATGAGTTGGTCATCGTGTACCTCGATGGCATACTTTCTTTTAGTAAGACTGTCGAAGAGCACGTTGCACACTTGGACAAAGTCCTTAGTCTCCTGCGACAGCACAAGTTCAAGATCAACGGTGAGAAGTGCGAGTTTGGCCGCACCCGTGTCTTGTACTTGGGTCATGAGATTTCCACGGAAGGGTTGAAGCCCGATGACGCGAAGGTGGCCAGCATTCGTGACTGACCGCGTCCTCAGTATGTGACTGAGATGAGATCTTTCTCAGGGATGACCGGCTACTGTCGCAACTTCGTGGAGAACCCCTTTGATTGATCTGACCCGCCTTGACACCCCATGGTAGTGGACTGAGAGATGCGAGGCTGCTTTCAGACATTTGAAGCATGCATTGACGCATTACGAAGTCTTGAAACTTCCTCATCCTCATAAGCCATTTATAGTAACTACGGATGCTAGCCAATATGACATCGGAGTTGTACTTGCACAACAGGAGGGGAAAAAGTTGCGGCCAGTAGAGTACATGTCCAAAAAGATGCCCTCTCAGAACTTGGCTAAGTCCACCTACGAGAAGGAACTCTATGAGGTGTACAAGGCTCTGACCCATTTGAGACATTATCTCCTTGGGAGGTTCTTCATCCTCAGGACTGATCATCAGACACTGAGATGGATGAGAACTCAGCCGGTACTCTCTGACGCTCTCAAGCGTTGGATTGAAGTCATTGAGCAGTATGACTTCGAGCCCCAGTACATCAAGGGCGAGTACAACAAGGTTGTTGACGCCTTGTCACGTAGACCTGATTTCTCAGGTGCACTGATTACTGAGTTCAATCTTGCGAGCAATATTACTCTGTCTTTGGTGGAAGCCTATCGCGAGGATCTGTTCATGTCTGAGATCATCCGCAGACTCGAGGCGAAGGACAAAGTGACTTCTGCCGAGTTTGAGTTGGTCAACAACTTACTGTTCCTTGAGAAGGTTGGGAATAAATGTTTGTGTGTCCCGAATCACAAGTTTTTGCGTAGTTTGTTTTTAGGCGAGTGCCATGATGCCACAGGCCATTTTGGGTACAAGAAGACTGCAGCCAATCTGCTGCAGCGGTTCTGGTGGCCCACATTTATGAGAGATGCTAAGTTGTACGTGGAGACCTGTCATGTCTGTTAGAGGCACAAGCCACGTACTTAGGCTCCTCTTGGGCCACTGAAGCCCCTTTTGATTCCGAAAAGGCCTGGTGAGAGCCTGTCCATGGACTTCATGGATATGCTGGTCACCAGCAAGAGTGGAATGCGCTACATCTACGTCATTGTGGATAGGTTTAGCAAGTTTGCGAGATTAGTTGCAATGCCGGCAACAGCTAAAACGAAGTATGTGATTAAGATGTTCAAAGAGAATTGGGTTAGAGATTTTGGATTACCCAAGTCCATAGTTAGTGACAGGGATGTCAAATTCACAAGTGAGTTGTGGAAAGCAGCAACTGCAGAGCAAGGTACACAACTGCAGATGACATCAGGCAATCATCGTGAGGCAAACGGGCAGGCTGAACAAATGAACCGCGCTGTACAACACCTGCTAAGGCACTTTATCAAGCCAAATCAAGTAGATTGGGATGAGAAACTTGCTCTCATCGCAAGTTTGTACAATGACATTGTGCACAGCGCAACCTGAGTCATTCCTAACAGCCGACTACTGACCTTCAGACCCTGACTGCCTTTAGACTTCCTACTACCTGACAATCAGCCAACCGCTGATGCAGCAGGTTGTTGAACAGATGCACAAGGCACAGGCGGCGATGATAGAGTCTGAGAACAAACACCGCCGCCCCTCTACGTTTCAGGTAGGAGAGAGAGTTTGGGTCAAGTCCTCAGAACCGGGACAGGAGCACAAGATCTCCCGCAAAGGAGGCGGAGGGGGAGGAGGGGGAGGAGGAGGAGGATGCGTAGGAGGAGCAGGGTGAGGGGGAGCATCGGACACCGGTGCCATCCTGCGAAAGTTGAACGTGGTCTGGCCTCGTATCTGCGCGCCCCCACCCCTCTTCCGCGCTGCTGCTCGCAGAGAGCTGAGCGGGAACCTCGTTGGCTTCTCGGCGATCCGCGTGGGGAGCATAATTCGTGCGAGTAACGCAGGGATCGGATAGTTCCATAAGCGATCTTCCTTCAGCAAGCTCTCCGTGTCGAGTGTCGTATCCCTCTCGAGTTCCCTGACATATCCCATCATCAGATCTCTGAGAAAGTGCAAGCTAATGGCGGCAAGTACCCCGTCCCTCCATGTGGTCCTGAGGTAGCTGATTAACATCGAGGTCCTAATTTTGATCGAGGACATATCTGGAAACAATATATGCGGGTGTGCAAGTAGATACCAAAGGGCATGGTCAAACCACAGTGCGGTGTCTCCGCAATCCTCGTTTCTGTCCTTCTTGCATTTGCACTTGAGATAGGGTCTACCCACACTCCATATCTTCTTTAGGTTCCTAAGGTCTAACCTGTCTTGTTGTCTAATAGCTTTCTGCCACATCCCCGAGCTTGTTTTCCCACATTTATCCGGATCTAATGCGTGCATGGGTGGGAATTTAAGGTCCTGAGGGTCTAGTGGGGGGACTCTCCCGGAGAACTTCAGCTTCCCTTTCAATACTTGTGCCCTACACTCCTTCACTTGTGCATCTGTGACATTCCCCAAGAACTGGAGTGCTCTGATGGAGATCGGTGTGATATGGTTAAAGGTCTCCATCTTCCAAATCGCATGCCGGAAAACCGTGGATATGTGCTCCACCCAATACGTGGATGCTAAGGGAGCGAACGCCGTGTACTGGTCCCGTTCAGAGGCATTAGCACCCGCCCCCCTGGTTGTGAGGGGGGAATCCTTGATAGTGGCCGTAATGGCGGTGATCGCCCGCTCCATCTCCTCCTCCTCCGCCGCCTTGATCGCAAGTTCATCGCATTTCGCTGCTCGGTTGCCTCTTGCGGTAGGCGAACCGCCCATCCGGGTCTTGGGTACCCGCCCTTCCAGGTGCGGGTCATCCACACCCCCGATCCTCAGGAGGATTCCTTCCACCCTGGCAGATCTTCCCCCCAGTTCCCTACATTCCCTAGCATACTCCTGTTTTCTCAACTCAAGTTTCTCGCACAAGACCCTCAGTTCGTCGTCAAACTCATCCCTACTCCGATTCCATGCTCCCGCGAGAACAGCAAGGTCACTAAAACAAAGCATTTCAAAGAAATGGGGGAAGCGCCCAGTATCCCATGTACTTTTTATCGCATCCATGACCCTCGGGTTAAACCACCAGTACCTACCGGTTGTCAAGGCCCGTGGCTCAGGCTACCGGTAGACCGGTCATTGCCGAGCCTCGGACTTTATTGTCGAGCCTTGGGCAACCGGT
>BFEA01000820.1:13820-29138 GCA_003427395.1 Chara braunii | reverse complement strand
AAAAAAAAAAAAAAAAAAAAAAAAAAAAAAAAAAAAAAAAAAAAAAAAAAAAAAAAAAAAAAAAAAAAAAAAAAAAAAAAAAAAAAAAAGAAAAGCGGAAAAAAAATTACAAGGGGTAAAGGAAAAAAGGAAAAAAGGACGGGGGAAAGGAAAAATGAAGAAAGCAAAAAAAAGGGGAAAAAAACAAAGGGGGGAGAGAGAAAAACGGCCTATCCTATCTAAAATGGGGATGATTCTAAACGGCCAAAAAACGGGTGGTCATGTCACGTATGCGATCATAAGGTAGAAAACATAGGTTATACAATTTTATTTTTCCAGGATACTCTCAGAATTGTCATTGTCGGAGATTGTGGTAGGAGCTAATCCAGTAGGATACAACATTTGAATCTTACCTTGGGGATGTGGGGATCGGAGCCAAATTGCCACTGGCCTAGCTCCTTTTTCGCTGAGCAACCCGTTCGATAGTATGGCGCAGCCGATTTCAGTTGTGCGATCATCCAGGTCGAGCAACCGAAATCTGCCGCGCGGATAACCATGGCCCTTGTGCAAGGATAACACGCATAAGTCGAGAGTGGTCAATTTTTTTTTTAAGCTCTAGTACCTTTGCTGCATGGGAAAATAGCAGGCCTCGGGTGGGCCTCCTACCTTTTTGAAGGCCGAAACGAAACGACGTCCGCCAATCAAATTTATCAATGTCAACCGTCGTCAGGCTTGGCCTCCGAATTTTGAGGAGTTTAGTAAAACGACCACTTTTCCCTATTTCCCCAACATTGGCGGTTTAAGGAGTTTGAGCCCAGCGGGAATCAACAGGCCTATATTTCACTAGCTCCTGGGGTGCACCTCGATAGCACTGGAGGAGGAATGTGTCGTTGGCTTAAGTCGACGGACCCAAAAAAAAAAAAAAAAAAAAAACTAAACGCAACATGTTGCGCTCTTTGGTGTTGGGAATCATAGCTCTGGGAATCATAGCTCCCAGCAGGGGCCCGTTTTTACGGGCCTCGGGTTCTTTTGGGGAAGTTTTTTTGTTTGTTTACTTCTTTCATTTTCCTTCCTTTTTTTTTTTTTTGTTCTACATACTTCATGGCCCCAATTTTCAAAACGGTTGGTACCTACCGCATTGAAGCATGAGGTAATGCACCTCCCCTAGAGAGCGCATCGGCTCCCGCCTTTATCGCGAAAAGATGAGAGCCCTCCCAACCACGTCACGCAGGAGTTGAAGAAAACAAAACAAAACAAGACAAACCTTAGGGACAACGCAAAATGGTCCCGAGAATCATCGAGATGGACGCGGTCACAACGTCCCATCGCCGCTCCAGCTGGGTGCAACAGCCGTACTTCTCGCGGTCCCCTACGACAGGATAGGTTCCCACGAGGCACAACTTACCTTCCCAAGGGGTCATGACCACCCTTAGGGACGTATCCGGACTGAGCTATTGACCCATATGCGTAGTCGACAAGGCATCCAGACCATCTAGATGAGTTGAGCCGCCAAAGCTATCCATTTCATTCCCATATTGACCGTTGAGACGTGAGCATCACCCCTTCTTTTTTGTCTACCCTGGGTCTAGCCTTCTTGTGGCGCAAACCCCATCCACGAGAGTGGCGCCTACGTGCGTCCAGCAAAAAACTAATTCTTCATTTGGTCGGGCTTCTTGAGGCGTCGATCTCCCATTTGGCGATGGCACCTAAGACGACCACCTTTAAGGTCACTATATCGGCCCTCACCTGAGCACAAAACTCGGATCACAAAAGTAGGGTCGTCTCCACTGAATCAGTTGAGTACGTCCCCAGGGGCGGTGCCTTAAAGCAACCAAACGCCGCCCAAGATGCTTCCTAGAGAGAGGGAGTGCACCACCAACTCCGAATGGAAATTGTCCATCCCTTCCTCCCTCGCGGAGTGACTTAGACGAAATAGAGGCAAAGGAGTTAGATAATGAGAATTGTTTGGACAAGTACAGACGAGTTGGGTCGTTCGGGGTGCATTGGGTAATCCTTGGGATAAACGCTAAATCCAACTGATCTTACTTTTCCTTGTTCACGGGTTCCTTTTTCAGCACCCGTTGAATTTCCCCACTTCAAAAAACAAGTCCTTTTGACTCGCATACAGGTGAAAGGTTGAATTAAAGACTATCCTTTTAATCATCCCATGTAGACACCATCACTCCTTACTTTCGCAAACATACTTCCAAGCGAAACAACAAGTTCAAAGGGATCCAACAGAGACCTATATCCAAGTCAGACCTCTCCTTTCACATGCATGACTCTCACAATCCTACTCTACCTTTTCATTCAAAACGAACATGGTTAAGCAAAGTGTGGGCACACACAGGTGTGAAGGGATGTCAGAGTCATTCAACTGACCTTGAATGAAGCAGCACTAAACGTGCCCCAAACCACTCAAGAAAGCCAAGTTCAACAAAGTACACGGGTCGCTGAAGTAGAACCGCGGTCCCAAGGCAAATCCTAAGGCAACCCGTAGTCCCAATCCACCTCTAACTCGCACGTCTCATGCACGGCAAGTCCAAATGGGGGAACCCCAAGCTGCACATGTCCAAAAAAACTCCCTTGCCCCACGTCAATCTCAGCTGGTCCTAGGCGGTTTCAAATGGTCCCGCACTACCTCCCACAACACCAAATGGTCCCAACCGTTGAAGCCACTCGAGTCCCGCACCTCAAAAAAAATAACACTGGTCCCGGGTGCAAAAAACGCATGCACCACAAACCCCAACAATCACCACATCGAGCGCACGCACTCGAAGTAATCCCGCTGGTCCCAAGATAACCCGGCAATGCCATGAAATGGTGCCAACAGTCCACGAGGCGTGCACAACCGTAGTAAAAAAAAATAATTCCCTGCAGTTCCCTAAAATTCGGCACTTGAACACTGTCTAAAATGTGCACCGGTGCTTGTACCGCCTCTAGACTACGCCGGACCACTCAATTCCCGACCGTCGTCTGGGTGCCGCTCCCAAAAAAATAGCGTCGGGATCACCACTCGCTGCGACGTCAAAACCGGTCCCACGGCTGCCCAGCAACAGCACCACCTGACCACACACACACAAACGGTTCCACTGCGCCATAAAAAATTGTCCTCACCTCCCCTCAATTCAATGTCGTTGAACGCGTCGCAATCCCGCAGCATAGCGCCGCTAAAACGAATGTCACTAACGCCGCAAGAATGCAGCAACATATCCACTAAATGGGGATTAGCTTGCCCATTTAGTGGATATGTTGCTATCTGGCATAACCCCATGAAAAATGCAGCAACATAACCCCATGAAAAATGCAGCATTCACCCCATGAAAAACGCAGCATGGTGGATATGTTGCTGTCTGGCATAACCCCATGAAAAATGTCGTTGTCGTTATGCCAAAAAGTTTGTAGCATACACCCTCAAAACTGAGGGTGCAACCTGTCGCGCGCGCACAGCCCACCACCAACACTGGTTTCAAAGACAACACTAGCCTACGCTGCAACAAGGTGATGCAAGCTATGGGTATCGCTGCCTTGGCTCCACCTCCAACTCCCTCGCAGACCACCAGCTCCTCCAGCAGTTCACCTCCAGCAACTCCTCCCTCAAGTTCAACAGACCCCAATGCCCCAGCAGCTCTGTGAGGGTCGAGCACGACACATTACGGCTCACTGCATATCCATAACCTCATGCTCAAGCCACCGCTCCACCGTGCCTTTGCCCAAGTCTAGCCCTTTCTAATACAGCCACGGATTACGGGAATTCGCGTCACTTCAGTTATAGGTCCATGTGCATTTCTGTCTGCCTCAGCTCTAGCTGCTAAGTTCCAAAATCATTCCCAGGCTGCCACTTGTAACTTTCTCCTTCACCCTCTGCTGAAATCACAAAGCAACTGTTCTCACCTCATGTTGCGACCCATAACTTCTATGCCACAATCTGGTCCGCTTCGTTTTGCATACAAACACCTTCCTCTGCAGCCCATGCATACCATAATAAGGGCCCCAATACGTCGCATCTGGCTCTGGAACCAAGGTTCCAAAGCAGCCTCTCATTAAAAGTAGAGGCAGGCTCAACCTCTACAGGTTTGACCCAAGTAAGCAAATTTTCGGGCCTCAATCTAATGAGGATAAATCAGGCTCTCGGCTATCTGATAGTTCGAGGGCACCAGAACTACAGACTTCATCCATTGAAGCCTCAAGCTATTGATTGGGGGGAAAAGGCACAGCCAACCCTCGAAAAGGGCCGAGGTGCACTACCTGGTTGTGGTATGGGTTGAAGAAAAACCAGCCACAGCCTTGCTCCTACTTTTGCCTTTCTTTTCTTTAGTTTTTTTTTTTCTTCTCTTTGTGGTTTGGCTTGTGCGGCTTCTCGGGCTTTGTAGATACGTTTAGTTACTCTTTCGGCTCAGAGATGGGCTGCAGGACAAGGTCCCTGGGGACCAGGTTTGTTCTTAATTAAGGACTACCCCTTCGAAGCATAAGCTAAGCTGACTGAAGCTGTCAGTAAATTTCTCTGTCCGGGTTGAATTGTGGGGATCCCCGGCCCCGATTTGTTTCAAGTAATGAAAGGAGACTGCTTTTTCCAAAAAAAAAAAAAAAAAAAAACTCTTCGTGGTGGGGAAACCAGCACAGTCCGTCACATTAGACCACCAGTACTTGGCCCAGCTATCGGCCGCGGCGCTTCCCCGTTAACGCGCCGCAACTTTAGGGCTTCGGGGTACCGGACCACAATGGCTGGAAACACCAGCCAAATAAAAAATTAGACAGTACCCCAGCGCTTCGGCAAAAATTGGTGCGTGGGGGCATTCCAGGCTCGGCATCAATAGCTGGGCCAAGTACATGTGGTTTAAAATTGGGCAGCCAAATGGCTGCAGCTAAACCCTTGGCAGCAATTGACTGCATTTTCTATGTTTGGCGCCTGTTCTCATGGGTGCCAGCTCAGTACCAAGGTTGGGGGGGAAGAAACAGCTCATGATACTTACAAGCTGAAATTCCGTCAGGCTCAAAGGGGGTGCAAAAAGTACCCCAACTTTATTAATTTTTCATTATAAAATCGCTCGACAAAATATTCTAAAAACATCACACGTGGGTTCGGTGCTCGCCTACCTGTAGAAACAGAGGGAAAAAAATCATTTTGGCCATGAAGAAATTATTGGCGCAGACTAAAATATGGATTTTCCTTGATCTCCTTTTATTGTTATTTATTTCTTTTTTTCTCTTTCTTTCCTAATAATCTCTTCCAACTAGGCAGAGCACTCTCTGCGGGGCTGTTGGTACCCCCCAACTTACTAAAGTACAGTCCCAGGTTTGAATTCAGGTGCAGCAAGCTGCCCCCACCTTCCTTAGCAGGGATGCACCTACTTGTAATCTCTAACGTAAAGAAAAATATGAACAAAATATAATTGTTATTTATTATTTATTGATTGAATAATATGTGTATTCGATAAAATAAAAAAATAAGCTTTTTTCTAGGCTACCAGCCAGGCCACCTGGGGGTCTGGTCCCACCTACAGCGTTGAGTATTCTCAACGCTGAGCTTTCTATCATGTGTGGCATGGTGGGATGGAGCTGTGTCGTTGATGCATTGCGAATCTAATGGTAGCAAAATACAAGAGAATGACCTATTAGATTTAGTCATTTTGTGGAATTTTTCGTTGACGTGAAATCCGTTTTGTAGTATGCGTTGGCCCTTCTGGTCTGGGCGGGAAACCATTTTCCATTGAGAAAACTACACTACCGAGCGTAGGGTACATTTCTCAACTGCAATGCCTTTCCATTTTTTTGGTTTTTTAGACCTAATTGCATCCTGAAACGGAGGAACTCTGACAGCTGTGTTTGGCTGTCTGGCATCAAACTCGTTTCCTTCTTTGGGCAATGAATGCATTTGGCCATCCACGTCGTCGCTGTCCATTTTACAAATGGTGACATCCTGTCCCCTCACCACGGGGAGTATCCCTTTTTCACGGAGACATTCACTCCGACTGATCCAGACATGCTTCATTTCTCCGAGTTACATTATAAAAAATAAGGAGAAAAGCTGTTTCTACTGTTTTTTTCAGTTTTTATATTTCTTGTTTCGAATTTATTAATGTCGAAATGGCGTCACACCGTTAAGTTTTCTAAACTCAACAACGGTATGTGAGGATTGAGCCCTCAAAAAGGGGCCTTGCCATGATGAACATGTTCTGGGCTAAGGCCCCAGCAAGCCTCGTGCCCGCCCTAAGTGAAGGCGGGCCAGCAAATCAACAAGAGCCCTCTGTGCAAACATTTCACGAAGTGGGGTCCATACAGTTGCAGCACGCCAGTTGGATGGAGTGCACCGAGTCTCGAATCTCTGCAAAAGTGGAGATCCCAGGGCCTCTGAGTTAGTTAGGCCCTGGGCACTTGAATGTGAGGCCGACAATGCATGCTGGGTATAGAGGCCGAAAATGCCAAAGGGAAATCGGCCCACTATCTGAATCTGGCCGCAGGCCTTGACGAAAGAGGCGCAACCGCATCACCCGGGCCCCAACTGCATCGGGCCTGGGTTCAGGCACTGGGGCCCAGTCGCAGGCTGAAGGGAGGTCGCCCACACGCAACACTGTCATTTAGGCAAGCAGGGCGAGTGGGCAGGGATCTTGGCCATTGCGGGCAATGCCGGCACGCTGCGCAAATGTGAGCTGCTGCACTGCACTAGGATGAGGTGCCAGACAGGCAGGCGCTAGGCGGTAGGGCGCTGCCTGTGCACAGGGCGCTGGCGGCCATAGCCGGGCTGCCTGAGGGCGCAGGGGAGGTGAGGGCGAAGGTGGTTCTTCGGAGGTGAAGGGCGCTGTGTTGGATAACAAAGGCGAGTGTGGGTGAAGGAGGAGACGTACCTGGTGGAGGTAGAGGTCGGCATTGGTGTTGACATCATCACTCGCTGGTCGTCAAGTTGTCTGGTTGCTTTCATTGCTGTAGTTGTAGGCTTAGGCTGTAGAGTAGATAGGGCGCCTGGCGCCATTCAGGAGAGAGCTACATTGGGTTATGCTGTTGGTGTTGCCCTGTTGGGCTTGGACATTGACTCACGATTCTTCTGTATCATTCTCAAATGGATGGCTACTCGGTTCCATTGTGCTATCTGCTCTTGCTTTGACTACTTGGACTTTGGTGTGATTTTGCAATCTGGATTTCTGTGCTTCGTCCATATTCATGGTCCTTGGTGGGACAAGACCCCATGTCACCCTATTTTCCCGGCCGGCCCGGCTGTGCAAGGACCAGGAAAGTCCCAGCCAAAACAAAAAATAATAAAAAAAATAATCCGAAAAAAAAAACTATACTATGCAGAAAAATAAACTGAACAACTTTTGCCTAGAGCTCACGTCGAAATTCTTTACCAAATTTAAAATAAAAAACATTTTTTTTTCTTTTTCTTTTTGGCCTTGTAATGAACCCAGTCTGGCAGATACTCAGCAGTCGTCAAACATCAGTAGTCTCAATATCTGCAACAAAGTCTCCAAATCGTGAAGTGATATCTCAAATTTGGCTTGCTGTTTTATATGTTTTTAATTACTTTTTTTAGGGGGTTTTTCTGTGATGGGGTTGTAAGAAGTACACTCTATAGATTGGTGTGAAGTGTTGTTAAAATGACTGTCTGGTTTTCTTATAAATGGGCCTGAAAAATGGGTGCTCGGTTAACCTGCTCTCAAATAGTCACAAGAGGTTAACGGGGCATCTGGTTTTCAGGCCTGAAATTTCTGAAATTAGGGTTTTGGGCTCAAATTTCATGTTTTTTTGGAATTTCAAGTTTTTGCTATATATGCATTTTGATAGGGTTGCCGTATATGAAATTTGGGGTTATTTGGAGTTTTAGAATTTGCGCTATTAAGATTTCTGAAATTTCTGAAATTGGTCGAGTTTTTTTTGGGCCAAATTTCATGGAAATGCACCTTTGACTTGCTGTTTTATATGTTTTTAATTGCTTTTTTTAGGGTTTTTTTCTGTGATGGGGTTGTAAGAAGTGCACTCTATAGATTGGTGTGAAGTGTTGTTAAAATGAATGTCTGGTTTTCTTATAAATGGGCCTGAAAAATGGGTGCTCGGTTAACCTGCTCTCCTCAGACCCCACTTCTTCTCCGGGCTGCTTCCTTCTCCACGTCATCAACCGATATATGATAACAAGTAAAATAATCCTGATCACACAGTAGTGCCACGTGGCACTTTATCTCGTGAAGACCATAAAGACCCAGCAGATACAGTGTCCCGATCTCCCACAGATCCCGATCTTCCTCCTCCTTGCAACCAGTCACCTCATGTAGACAGCGTGGACAATGCCACGTCAGCAATCAAGAGAGGTGGCTTGCGCCACATCATCAATAAGAACCACTGGCATGCGCCACATCAACAATGTAGACCAGAGGCAGCGCCACATCAGCATGCAATGTAGACCAGATGCAGCGCCACATCAGCATGCAATGTAGACTAGAGGCAGCACCACATCAGCATGCAATGTAGACCAGAGGCAGCGCCACATCAACATGCAATGTAGACCAGAGGCAGCAGCACCACATCATCATGCAATGTAGACCGGAGGCAGCGCCACCTCAGCATGCCTGGCGCACAGAACAAGAAGCGCCAGCATGCTGCCTCTACCTCATGCCGTTGTCCGCATAGCCAGTGCACAGCCAACGTCTAGCCAGCGCCGACCCAGCATACTGCCATCGTCTAGTCAGAGTCGAGCCAGCGTCAAAGCAGCATAGCAAGACTGAATGCTTGACCACCTCGAGGCCAGCCTTAAGTAGCTTTTGACGAGGCTGTCTGGCCTCGAGCCCTGTTCCCTCAGTCGTCCAGATTGCCTCACAGCCGAGGGCCCCGATTGTGTTTAGTTGCAGACTTCCCCTTGCACCTGATGCTGTCTGGGTACCTGCATACAAACAAGCATGTGTGCTTGACCGACGGCCTGGGCTGGGTACCTTTGGACTGGTCACACGTCCAGGCTCTGAATCCTCGTGTGGGGTCTTTTTCCCCTGTCTTGGCCTGGGCTGAGGGCGGCCAAGTAGGCCCTCAGGTATTCCATGAGGCATATGGCATGGTTTATTGCATTCCTGTCGGCCCAGTTTTCGAGTCCCATCGCAGAAAATACATCAATTCTCACTTGACCCACGTTCATATGCAGCAACAATATCAGGAGCAGTAGGTAGGAGTTCTTTACTACTAAACCATCTGGCTGCAGATGGAGGTTGGGACTTGAACTTTACCTTATACTGCTTCTGAGGTCTTCCTCTGCCACCTGTAGAAAAATAGCCACCATTCATAGAGGGTGGAAACATAGATGGCCAATTCGGAGAATTATCACCTTCTAAATAGGGCAGCAGCTTAGACGCGTGGAAGACAGGGTATGTCCTTAGGTGTGGAGGTACATTGTAGGAAGGTCTGTCTGCATCTCTAATCACCTTGAGAACTTCCCAGGGGCCATAGTAGACAGGTAGCAGTTCATGAGACACATTTTCTTCTAAGGAAAACTCTTTAGACTTAACCCAAACAAGATCTCCTTCTTGAAATTGGAAAGGACGACGATGTTTACTGGCTTATTCAATCATTTGTAGTTGGGCTTCCTGTATGTTTTCCTTCACCTTCTTAATGTCTTCTTCATACAACTCTTATGATTCTGGTTGTTCGCTGCCTGAAGGCCAACACGCACTCACATAGACTTCCGAATATGCCCATACGTACACAGAAGGAAGGGGAGAGGATAGGAGATCACACCGCACAGGGAGAGATAAACACAGAGGAAGACTTGACCATGCGATATGACAGGGTACACTGAAAGTGCAATTCACTCCACTCAATCCTCACAACCAGTCATAAAGAAAAGCCGAGCTGATCACATCCAGGAAACAATGAACCGATGATAGTCCAAACACAGATACACATTGTTTATTAAACTCGAAGTCTCGAATTGTCAGGATAACTTCAGCACTACAGTGCGCTGCTCAGAGATGAGCAGCGCTTCACTCCCCAACCCTGAATAACACCCGTGACACCCCCTGAGCCCTGAAACATCAAGCGCCACCCACATACAGCCTCCTGGGGGCAGCGCCACCCTGAAACAGGCCTCTGAGGCCAAGCGCCACTCAGAGGATGAAGAAGAAGACCAGCGCCACAGTATCTGATGATGACGAAGTGTCGGAAGACTTCCTGGGTGGAAGTCTGCAGCAGCGCCACCAAACCTTGACAAGACGACCTCTGAGGAGAAGCTGCAGCTATGGCTGCAGCGCCCTAACCCTGGAACCCCACTCCGGAGGAGGGTCCAGCAGGGCACCAACTCTCTCGCCTCCTAGACTCCAAATAGCTCGGACCTCTGAACAGCCCCTCGTGCTTTCAGAGGACAGCGTCAGCCCCAGCTATGGCTGATGCTTCGAAGGTCCAGCTATGGTTGTCTCCTCAACGCTGAGCCGTCACCACTTCCAGTTCATGCGTTGTGCAGCAGCGATGTACCTGGTACCAACCGCCAAAAGCCCTGAACCGATGTGCCCAATCTATCTATAGAATACAACTAGCCTAGACTCAACCTAGACTGGACTGACTGACCGACCGGTACCATATATGTTTCAGCCTCTCGGCCTCTACCGGACCCAGCTATAAGCTTTAGAACCGTCTATTCCGAATAGCCCCTTAGGGCCTGTCTGTCCTAGGGGTAGCCCGGGCCTGCTATCCGCAGTTAGGATAGCTGTAGAGAATCGGGTTAGTACCGGTCCTGTATTTCCCGTATTTACAAATATGTCCCTCACGAAATTCCCTCATAGGTAGGTCTCTCGGTTAGCCCTCAGCCAAACAAAATTACGAATCTGTCCTACCTATAGTACGGCCTCGACAGAGAGAGGCTACAGACGACCAGAAAACAGCAAGTCATTGCAGACCTACCCTCCCCGGGAGCGAGGACCTCCGAGCTAGAGGCATAGGTGTGCAGAGCGCCGAAGGGACACTCCCTTCTGTGCTGCCTCATATTTGAGGATGACAGACTTGGCTGTCTTCAGAAGTTCCTTGCGAGTAAACCAACGGTCCTCAGTGTGTGTGTGGCTGGTACAAGAACTTCACAAGGTACTCCTTATCTGGACCTGTATCTGACTCATCCTCCACAGATTCGACCTCATACCCTTTGCCAGGGACAGGGGGACCGAACTGAGGAGGCCTGTCTGGGAATGTGCATCAGCTGGTGTGAATGGCAACAGCTTAGATGCATGAAAGACAGGGTAGGTTTGTAGATGCAAAGGGACATCCACTGTATAGGATGGTCCAAATGGATCAGCTCCCACTGTATCTAAGATTTGTCATGGACCCATATATCGTGGCAACAGCTTAGGCTATATGTCCTCCTCTCGCGACAATTCAGAACTGAGTACCCACACCCAGTCACCTGTGCGAATAGTAGAAGGACGCCTGTGCTTATTAGCCTGCTGAATCATAGCCTTTTGGGCTTTCAAGAGGTTAGCACGGGCGCGCTCTATGTCCACACGGTAACGCCTGGTGAACTGTGCAGTTCCAGGTGTCAGCGTAGGTGTAGCCTTGTCGATGATGTCATCGAGAGGCTATCGTGGCTCACGACCCTAGTGTAACCGGTAGGGTGTGAAGCCAGTAGAGGAGTGTACAGAAGTGTTATACACAAGCTGTGCACGGCCCAGATGGAGATCCCAGTCCTGTTGATCAGGGCTCATCACAGGACGCAGCAGCTGGAAAAGAATCTGGTTCATCACTTCAGCCTGTCCATTGGCTTCAGGATGACGACCAGATGTCATATCCAGACGAGAATGAAGGTAATCCCTGCAGTAGGATTGTCATTCATTGCTGCAAAACCGGGGATCTCTGTCACTGACAATAGAGGTGGGTGGTCCATGATGTGTAACCCACCTGTCAGCAAATGCCGCCTGAACGGCTGGCACACAAGCCTCAACTGGTAAGGGGATGAACTCTGCATATTTGGAGAACTGATCCACACATACCATGACCTGACGCATACCTCGTGGTGTAGTCCTACCCAAGTCAGTGAAATCAATGGATACTGATTGTGCAGGAGCATCAGGGATAGGTAGGGGTTTGGGTAGGCCAAGGGGAGGTCGACGTACAACCTTGTTCCTTTACCATAGCTCACAGGTTTCCACATAGTGCAGCATGTCACTCCTCATCTCCTTCCAGAAGAAGCGTTGCGACAGGGCTGCATAAGATTTGAGGGCCCCAAAGTGACCGCGAGCATGACACTTTGACATCAGAAGTATCCTCAGCTTGCAACCCTGGGGAATGCACAGGCGCTCCTCACCTCTGCTGCATGTGTACAGCAGTCTTGAGACCAGAGTATATCTTGGTTCAGAGGCAGGATCGTCCTGGAGATTCCTTACAATAGGCCCAAAGATCTCATACTGGGGCAGCAACTGGGCAATGGTCTGACATGTCCCCTCTCCAAAAGAGTGAGTGAAATAGATCAGAAACAGCGCGTCAGGCCTACGAGAAAGGGCATCTGCTACCCGATTGTAGCAGCCCTTCTTGTGTCTCAGTTCAAAGTCAAACATGTCAATGAACTGAATGTAGCGGGCAAGCTTGTCATTCAGCTCTCCCTGGGATTTCATCCACTGAAGGGTGGAGTGATCTGAAAAGATCTTGAAGTGCCGGCCCAGGAAAAAGTGTTTCCAATGCTTGAGCGCTGACACAAGAGCATAGAGCTCTTTCTCATAGGTGGAGTCCTGTAGCTTTTTAGCCTTGATCTTCTTGCTCATATACTCAATGGGTTGCAAACCATTCCCATCATCCTGCTGAAGTACCGCCCCTACACCATACTGACTAGCATCAATAGTAAGCACAAAAGGCAGGGTAGGGTCAAGTAGCTTCAACACAAGACACGAATCAAGGCCTCCTTGAGACGTGTAAAGACCTCCTGACATTCCGACGTCCAAAGAAAGGAAGTGTCTTTCTTTGTGAGATCAGTCAAGGGAGCTGCAATAGAAGAGAAGTTTTTAATGAACTTCCTATAGTAGGATGCTAGCCCCAAGAATGACCAGACATCACGAATGTTAGCAGGTCGCGGCCAGCCCTGAACTGCAGCAACTTTCGTTGCTTCAGGAGCCAACCCCTCTCCAAAAATGACGTGACCCAGATAGACTACAGAGGGAACCCCAAAAGAGGACTTCTCCCTGTTGATCTTATACTGGTCAGCACGCAAGGCCTGGAGGACCAGAGCCAAATGATGCGCATGCTCCTGGACAGAACGACTGAATACCAAGATATCATCAAGGTAGACAACTACGAACTTGTCCAGGTAAAGCCTCAGAATGAGATGCATCTCTGTTTAGAAGGTGCCTGGCGCATTGAAGAGACCGAATGGCATAATCAGGTACTCATATCTACCATACCTAGTTTTGAAGGTGGTCTTATGGACATCGCCTTCAGCCATCTCAATCTGGTGATAACCAGATTTGAGATCGATCTTGCTGAAAATGGTACAACCCTGCCCCATGTCCAACAGGTCATCAATACGAGGAAGAGGCTCTGTAGACTTCCTCGTGATTTTGTTGAGACCACGATAGTCCACGCACATCCTCAACTCACCATTCCCCTTTGGAACAGAGAGGACTGGTGCCCCAAACTCAGATGTGTTGGGCCTGATCCAGCCTTTGCTGGTCAGGGTCTCTAACTGTTTCCTGAGCTCTTCAAGTTCAGCAGGAGACATCCTGTAGACTCGGCCCTTGGGAGGGACGGAACCAGGCAGGATCTCAATCTTATGTTTGGTCTTCCTATGGACAAGTCCAGTAGGCTCCTCCATAAGATCTGAGAAGCTATCCACAACCTGCTGAATCTGAGAGGGACAGGGAGCAGTCTCCACGTCAGTCTGTTTGACAAAAGCCACGAACAGACAGGCGTGATCAGGCTGGCGTGAGAATTGCAAAAATCTGCGAGCACTCGTGCAATAGCAGCTGCTGGCCGGATGGTACTCGTCAGCGAGCATGCAAGGGCGATATACCCCATGCCGGTCAGGTAGCTCAACCCTAGGGATCCGCCAGTCGATCCTAGGATTGGTGGCACTAAGCCACTGCATAGAGAAGACAAGATCGAAGGGTACATTAGGAAACACATAGAAGTTCAGGTGATGCCTGACTTCTCCCTGCTTGTCAAAGGACACAGAAAGGCCCTTGACAACAGTGGTAATCCTGACTGTGGAGGAGTCTCCAATGCGTCCCTCCGAAGGTTGTCGCAATTTCACCAGTCTTTGATCCAAGTGCAGCTTGCTGACTGCCTTGGGAGAGATGCAATTGCAAGCAGCCCCACAGTCTAAGAGCCCTTTGAACTTGGCTCCCAGGATGTAGGGTCGAAGTAGGATCAGTTCAGATTTATGCTTTTTCTTCTCCTGCAAGGACAGGAAAAGATCAACAATAGTCTGAGCATCATCCTCCTCCCACGTCTCATCCAACTCAGAGTTTTTAAAAGTGAAAGACCCTGATGAGAAAACTCGAGAGATAGAGGAACCAGCGAGAGAATGTGAAGATTCACCTCCATCAGAAAGTGAATCAGCATTGGTGGAAGGAGTTGCTGCTTCCACCTCTCTCTGCTCTAGTTTTTTTAACTATAGCTACTTGTAGACCTGCGAGGCATACTGGGACAGTCCTTGAGGAAATGGTCCCCCTCGCACCTCAAGCAGACCCCCTTATCCTTCCTCTTCCTCCAAACCCCCTCCTGGATCCTGAGCGCATGCTAGGGGAAGGTGGAAGGATCAAGTGGGTCAGCTTGCCATCGGACGTCTCGTGGCAAAGGCACTCTCTAGGCACTAGGGGAAGAGGGACATCCCTTACTCTTCCCCTTGCTGCTGGTTGGTGCTTTCTGGGCCGGGGATTTTCCCTTAGTCAGGCTCATCAAAGCATCAGCCAGGGCAAGAACAGGATCTGCAGCTGATAATGATGCAGTCCCAGGTGGAGGGCTCCCACCCTGGGATGCTGCGTCACTATCAGAACCAGACGCTGCAGCAGCAAACAGGGCACCCTTCCTCCTTCTTCGCCCTTTGGAGGAGGGTCCCTTCCTTCCTTCAGAAGGTGCTTCCTAGACATGGAGTTTGGACTCCAAGTCTAGGGCTGCTTTGCCAAAGGACCTCCAGTCCTTGTGGCCCTGAGAGAAAAGGGCAAGCTGGTATTGATAAGGCGCTGCCCTGAGGAAATGAATAAGCAGATCCTTCTCACTCATCTCCAACCCTGGAGTCGATGTCAGACTCTCCAAGGTGGAATACAATTTGGACAAGGAGCCGTCAAACTTTTTCTGGCCCAGGCGCAAAATTTTATCTGCAGCCTTTCTCGCTTGCTCCTTGTCTACAAACCGGTCTTGCAGCGCCTGCAGGAAACCAGCAACCCCCAGTCTCTG
>BFEA01000819.1:502980-521737 GCA_003427395.1 Chara braunii | reverse complement strand
AACAGACATTAACAACAAACAGTTCAAATTGTTGTTCGGTGATGCAGTTAACCAGTGCAATGAAGGCGAACGCAGCTGTGTACATGGCTGGACTATTCACTTAGCAACGGACGCCCTCAATGAGACCGAAGAAGAGGCATTACGTCACATGAGTATAGAGCTGAATAGTACGAAAACATTGACAAGCACGAAGAATGAAGCTACTGGAGAGCAGCTGTTATTCACCGTGCATGATTTCAGCGTCCTCATGAACGAGAACGAGTGGTTGAATGACAACATTGTGAATTTCTACATGAAAATGATTCTGCATGACAACAATTGCAGAACATTTCATCACGAATGTGACAATCAGTTTGACAAGTCCAATCTATGTAGCACGAGGACGATCCCCGTCACAGCTGAATATAGCTCATACTTTTTCACTAAACTTCTAGGCAGGAACATGGAATATAAGTACGACAAAGTTGCTAGATGGTTTCGGAATGTCATCATAGCAGACACGGAGTTGATTCTAATGCCATATCACGATACGAAAAAGAAACACTGGACACTTGTTGCGGCCGACCGTCGACGAAATGTGATAGAGTATTACGATTCAATGGATACAAACACGAAGTTAGCTGAACAGGTGATAGGCTACTTTGCGCGATTTTTACTAGAGCGCTCAACGCACCAGGGCCGACCAATAGACGTATCGTGCTTCGAACACACTTTGGAAGTAAAGGGCATTCCGAAATAGGAGGACGCGAGTCAGTGCGGAGTGTTCATGCTCACTTATGCATCTCTTCTAACAAGAGGCAAGATGCCACCATTCAATTTCACAATGGACGACATACAGGGCATTAGACGAAGGATCGCAATAGACTCAATAGCTTCATGATTTGCAAATTTGCAATTGCATCGTATTCGTTCAGTGTTGTCGTAACTGATAACAGTTCAGAGCCTTCGATAGGTTGTGGGTATCCTCTCATATTTATTATACACCGAAGAAAATTGAGAGGAATTAGAAAGCATTTGAAAGAATTCACGAAAGACATTGGCATAACTTCATTTGGACTCACATTGCTCATTGATGATGTATGTTGTATGATGGACTCGTACAGTAGAGGATATAAGGGACCATAGTTGTGGTGTATGGTCTTTTTCTTATGGGATATGGTATACTAAGAACATGTGATGGTAGCCATCACTGCAAAGAAGGAAGTCACTCAAACATAAGTGTGGTTGTGAACTGGGGATACCATATAATGATGTATGTTATATGATGGACTCTTACGATATAGGATATACCATACCATAGTTGTGGTGCATGGTCTGTGATAGATGATCCTACCATCTAATGGGATATGGTATACCATCACAATGCGATGGTAGTCATTACTGCAAAGAAGGAAGTCACTCATTTCCACGAAAAAACATAAACGAAATTGTCAAAGTTCAATTTCGCGAAAATAGTAAAAAATGTCAATTTTAACGAAATGTCAGTTCTGCCAACTAAGAGGCCGAAATTAATACTCTCCTTGTACTAAATAAAATTTTAAACTCGAATTCACAGTCTGTGCGCGATACTACAGTTGCTACTAACTTACGTTCGTCCAGGAAACAGTGTCTGATCAGCAGCCATGCGATGTACGAAATGCGATCACAGCGAGAAAAGAGCGGTCAAGCTACTTACAACATTTAGAGACTCAACATCTTGCCCTCACCACAACACCTCATTCTCAACGTCGTCGTATGCGACGTATCTATGCTCTTTCCCTCCGTTGATTATTGCCCCCTTCCACACGCACTATCAATGATCGCATTCGGCTCAACTCATGACACTCATGGGTTAATGCTACTGCCTCTGAGGATGAATGGCATCCACTCAGGGCATAAGCACACATTTTTCAACTTTCACACAATATCTTCGGTCACACCACACCTTCATGAGCTCAGTTCTAATCGACTTTCCCCTTCCTCTCCGGTCTTGGCGTTGATTGGAAGTGATGCAGATCATGCTCGAAGACTAAGGCTCACAATGATCTCACTTTCGTCACTCCAAGATCAAAGGTAAGTAACAGAATCCATGATCGGAGACAGGTGGCATCTGTCGTCGAAGATACACACTCCTCTCACGTGAGTCACTTACTCTAGCTTGCTCCGCAACACTTTGACTTATGTCGGAAGGGTGACATCAACTGAAAACTCACCATGGAGCATGCCCGGAATGCCCACAAACATCATGTTTCAGTCCTCACTACCCCATAAATGTTGCATTTGGATTGGCGGCTGACACCAACCGCTACATAATGAATTAGCATCAGTCCCTGAGCCCACGTTCATCTCGAACGGATATTTCTCACAATTCAGACTTCTTTTTTTCTCGTATACACCCTCACAAACCGTCAATAGTAAGGCACATTATCTCTCGTCTTACGTGTCGTGGCTGAATAGTGCACTCTCTCGTCTCACCACAACCGAGGGTTAGTCAAAACGCCAAATGATAGAGTTTCAAGTTGTATGAGAGCTCGAACCCCTCTCTTTCTTCCGCTTGTTAGGAATGACTGTATTAATGGCCACTGCCCTGCAGACGAGCGTCTACCCTAACTATGGCAAAAGAGCATGCGGGCCGGTCAAAGGCACATGGCCGACAACTCCTGGTGAGTACCATTGCACTCTGAGAGCCCAATCTCTCTCTACATGTTCTCCTTCATTGTCCCCCTCTCTCTCGCTCGCTCCCACAAAAAACTCATTGCCACCTGGAAAAGTCTCTCTTTGTCTCTCGTCTCAATCCCGCACACGTCTCTTGACTGTAATTGCCTAGTCCTCTATGCCCTCTCATCTTCGTGAGTTGGCTCCTGGCCCATCCTCCACGGCCTCTGCAGGCGGGTGGTCCCGCCGCCACTGATCCAGTCCATGCTAGGACTGTGTCTCAGCATCCAGGTCACTAGCCTCACTCTCAGCCTCTGTGTCGCGGTTCAGGTGCAGCTGTTCACATTCCGTGGTACCAGTTGAAGTCTTTGCTTCTGGGTACAAGACGGTCCCCTTCACTTCCTCCGTGATCCCGTCCCTCGTGCACCTTCTCTTGGACCGGTTTTTAGCCTCTATGTTGGCCGCCTGTAGTCCCTGGTCCATTCTCAGCTCTTCCTCTTTAGCTCCTTCCACGTTTATCTTCAGCCTCGCCTGCAGGTTACAATGATTGTAATCCAAGATAGTTGTTACCATAGTAGGCCCGTCCTCAGTTATCCGTTCCCACCTCCAGAGGAACTAGAGATACTTCAGTCTGTATCCATGCAGCCCGTTTCAGTGAGCCATGGTTGTGCACTTTTCCGAATAGTTAGTGCCTGGTACCCAATACATGCGCACACAAGTAGTTTTCCCACCTGAATACTTTAGTGTTCCACCTTCCTGCCTCAGACTACCCGCGCTAATGCTGAAACTCATAATGTGCACTTATCGGCCAGTAACGAGTGGTGCGGCAGTTCCTATCTTTATAATATGCCATGTTCCCTGCGTTCTAAAGGAGGTGCTCAGTAGTGCTTTTGGGGACTAGTGGTTAAATTTGACCAGCCCTAAAATAGCACTTCAACCGATATCAGTAATAATTAAAAAAAAGGAAAGGCGAGCCGACCAAGGCAGATGCCCACTTTGAACATGACCCACAGTCTTTTCGAGCTGAAGTTTTTTCGGCTCAGCCCGAAAAGACTGAGGTCTGTGCGCAGTAGTCCCATAATGGGATACCGAAGACTTTCTCCTCCCTTCAAAAATTGCTCACTGGGCCTCCCGTGATGGGTACCCGTGTCTGATGGCAAGGAGGGGGTTTATGACCTTCCACGGAAGGTTATAAGTCCCCTACCGATGCAGTCGTGGGTGCTCCTCTTCGGAGTTGAACTATGCATCCCTCGGTAGGCTGCTTCAGCAATGCGTTAGGGCACGCCGGCTTAGGCCGCTCGCTTACGGACATGGTTCGAAATCGAACCATTCATCTCTCCCGGTAACTGACTGAAGGAGGGGGAGTTTCAAAAGATCGCTTAATAATAATTGTAACAATAATAATGAATAAATAATAAAACACGAAGGGGAAAAAAAAGGGAAAAGCAGCGACACTGGAACCTGAAACCACTAGATCGTTTTGGACGAAAATAACGCTCCAAATCGCGGCGCTGGTCTGACGTATGACCTTTTCTCGTTTTTCTGATTTCCTCTTCTCCTTTTTCTTAGCTACTTCTTACCTTAATCGCGACCATAACTCACTGCACACATCCCATAACTCAGTTAGACAGAACTCGGCGCGCAGTGAAAAAAAACAGCATCGGTCCCTCTACTTCCACGTCCCTGGGCGAGCCCGACGGCTACCACGACCACAGGTCGGTGGTGCTCTGCTGTATAGCAGGGCGCCGAGCCTCCGTGGATGGAAAGTCCAGTGGCGCACCCCCTTCTTTTGTCAGGGCAAGCACCAGCTGGACCGGTCAACAACATAATAGAACATGCATACGCCTAGCATGTCGCAGAGATCCATAGTCTGGAAGTTTAGTGAACCAAGATGGTTCCTAAGCAGACTACTGGTACATAGCATGGTACGCAAGCCGGTACCGGATACGCAGCATGGTACGAGAGCAGGCGCCTAGTATACAACGGAGATTCGGGACACCGCGCCTTCGGACAGCGTGGAAGTAGAAGGAGAAGAAGAAGGAGAATAGAAGGGAGAAGCATACAAAGAAGACGTGCGGAGTGTAAGAGGACAAAGACGAACACTCGAGAAAACAAGGAGTGAGTGGGGAAAGACAAGAAAAAAAACAAGAGTTATCGCAGACACACATAAAGGTCAAAGAAGATAAATTTCGAGCAGGAGAAGAACGTGAGGAGGAGAAGATGCACAAAGAGGGGAAGAAAACATTGTGTCAAAAGGGGAGAGTTGTTGATAACTATGATGTGGACGGCTAGGAAAGTAAGCACATACAAGGAGGGGCAACAAGAGATCGTTGATGTGTGTTCGACACCAGTTTCGTTTTGTTCGTTCTTGTCGGATTGATGCTCGACTGGCATCATGGAGACCACGTACGGGGTATTTCTCCATGCTTAGTGGACGTTTATTTTCATTTTGCATGTATGAAGGAAATAACTCGTGATAGTGGTTGCGTTTATCGTCGTTGTACTTTTCGTATCGTTTTGCTGCTCTTCACAATGTAGCTACTTATCTCCGTTACTATTATCTGCTATGTGGTCATCACCTACGATACACTGTCTAATTCGTCATCACGTCACTGCTCGAACTCGTTGTCTCGCAATTATGGGGATTATTTTTGATGACGTACTCTATCCGTTTTCTCAAAGATTGTTTTTCCCCTCATTGCGGTAGTCATAATTGCATTTCGTGCGGATCGCGATTCTTCACCACTTCCATTTTACCGTCTTGTGCTCACGTTCACCGCCTTTGCTGCCCACAACTGTCATCACAGTTGATCTTACAACGAAGTTAGCCTCGCCTCGAAAATCTTACCGTGATGTTCTCTCTTCGCGTTCAAGTTGAGCTCGGTCTTGAGTTTGCACTTGTGCTTGTTTGTGTTTATAATCATGATCAGGGTCTACTCCAGGGATGAGTTTGTTCCATCGCCAGCTTGTTGGGCATTAACCATCATGTATGAACCTCTTGATTGCTTTAAAGAGAGTCACTAGTTGCTTTGGAATTACGTCAGGATGCGTTGTTGGAAATTTGAACGATTATGGCTGAAATTACAATCAGGTGCATCTAGAATTAAAGAGGACGAGGCATTGATGAGCAAAAAGGAAGTGGTAAGACTCAGAGACGAAGGAGGACACAAGTAGATAATAGCGAGTTACCTACTTACTTGTGATATCTTTGCGCTGCAAATATCAGGATAGAAAAAGTTAGATCAAGTATGATTTGGACCATAGTAAGCATTCGCAATTTTATGAAGTCATTTTAATGTAATAGCAAATTTTTGCCTTATTTTATCATGCGTGACGTTTGTATGATGATGTTAGTTGTGTTCACATCTTGCTCCTCTACTATAATCAAGATTGTATTTATCCTCCTGAATCATGTTCTTATTCATAACGGGGTCCTTTTTACTCAAGCTATAACATGTTTGTGTTCATGCTTATAACCACGCTCGTTGTCATTGAGCCATTTTAGCATTCCAGTTGCGCTTACGTTCGTGTTGTTGTTTAAAATCATATCCAGGAATCGCGATTGCTTTAGGTCGTGATCCGAGGTAGTTTGTTTATAGCACAAGGGAACCAGCAACATAGAAAAGTTTCACGAACGGTCAATGGAAGACCCAAAATTTAGGGTTTTTCGCCACATCACTACAAGCAATATCGTTGAAACTTTTGTAAATAAACTATGCAGGATCATAATACAAACATAAAAAAAAAAAAACGAATAAGGAAAAAAAAAAAAACTTTTAAGCACTATAAAACCCTATTCGGAGTAGAGTTATCATAATACAAGCAAAAAAAATGAACATGCAGAAAAAAAATAAAAAACAAAACCCAAAAGCATTATAAAACCCTATTTAGAGTAGCTTTCGGAGTTTGTTGAATTTTTCTTCGAGTTCGGTGTTTTTGTCAACTTTTTCGTTACGGGTCCAAATACGATGAAACTTAATATAGATATAGTCTAAACCACAAACACATTAGGGGAAAAAAAGTAAAATTCAGGAAAATATGGCAGTTTCGATGAAAATTTCATCAAAATTAGGGTCTTCCATTAACCGCTTATTTTCGGGTTTGGATCCGAACGGGACCTCGAACTTGTGTACGTACGGAGGTCAGTTCGGCAACCTCCATACGTATGGGTTGGTGATCCTGTATATATTTATATTTTATATATACGTATATATGTTTATGTATATATGTATATATATATATGTGTGTGTGTGTGTATCTATGTATATATAACCTACAAATTAAATACCCAGTGATGCCCCTTCACCGTCTCTCATTATGTCACTAGCGGTTAATGGAAAACTCAAAATTTGGGTTTTTTTACCGCATCACTACAAACAATGTTGTCGAAACTTTTGCCAACAAACTATGTAGGATCATAATACAAACATAAAAAAAAAAAAAAACGAACAGACAAAAGAAAAACAAAAAACAAAAACTCAAAAGCACTATAAAACCCTTATCGCTTTGATTAGGTTTTTATAATGCTTCTGAGTTTTTTTTTTGCTTTCCTTTGGCCAGTTCGTTTTTTTTATGTTTGTATTATGATCCTGCATAGTTTGTTCGCAAAAGTTTCGACATTGAATCTCCCATTAACCGTTTTTCCACTAGCGGTTAATGAAAGGCATAAAATTCCGGCGGGGGTGCCGCATCACTACAAGCAATGTTGTCGAAACTTCTACGAACAAACTATGCAAGATCATAATGCAAACATAAAAAACACGAACTAACAAGAAACAAACAAGCAAAAAAAACTCAAAAACACTATAAAACCCTATTTGAAGTAAAATTCATGGAAATGTGGCAATCCGGTGAAAATTTTGCCAAATTTGCCGAATTTTGTGCCTTCCATTAACCTCTTCTCCCTTTATTTCTTCATTAATCTTTGCTTTAAGACACTCATTGTTTCCTTTTCCTCGAGTTAATTGCATCTGGGCATTATTATTGGGTCAACACACTTTGAAGTAACAGTCATTGACCCATTACTGTGGTCAAATATAGACTGCAGGTAAGTAACAATGATGACATGGGGAAGCCATGTCTATGAGAGTGAGAGAGAAACTAAATGAATGAAAAACGAGGTTTAAAGAATGAGAATAAATCTTTTGTGAATGAGGCATCGTGACAAATATCATTACAAGGGTATTTACTGTTCTTTCACTAACGGTTAATGGAAGCCTCAATATTCGGGGGGGTTCGCTTCATCACTATAAACAATGTTGTGGAAACTTTTGTGAACAAATTATGCAGGATCATAATACAAACATAACAAAAATGAACAGGCAAAAAAAAAAAAACACTCAAAAACACTATTAAACCCTATTCGGATTATTTTTCGAAGTCCGTCGAATCTTACCGAATTTTAGGTCTTCCATTAACCGCTTTTATATTATCTGAACTTGCACGCGTGTGTGTGTGTGTTGGAGGGGGAGGGGGGGGGTATATAAATTTAAAAAATATTCCATCGTAGATACACAAAGAAAATTTTTAAAAGTATGTTACAGTTGTCCCTTAAACGAAGCATAAGGTTATTATAACATAGGGAAAGTTTTTAGTTAAGGTACAACGGTAATGATAGTGTCTTAGATTTACATATTTTTTTAGCTCTGTGTGTTTTCTCAAATTGTGGTACTAAAATTCTTGTCAAGTTCATAATTTCATTGCGAGTAAGTGATATACGCAAAGAGTCTAGAGAATAGTAAACAGATATTGTTTTCTGTCGAATAGAAAGTATGGTGATAATCACTGTATGTGAAATATGCCTTCAACCACTTACCATCCCCAATCTTAGTGGTGGCAACATCCCACTGTGATTGCCCTCACAACCATCAGGCGCTCGTAATTCTGCAACAATTCATGACAAATTATTTAAATGCATTCTGTTTGATCCAAGAAACATTTCCTTACAGTAATTTGAAAAGACAACTATAGTAGCCCTTGCAACCGTCTTAACTAAAACCAACATTGAACATATAACAGAAAACGCATTGCGCCCCATCGACTTTATACATTGTTTCTGATATATCTTTTACTAACCTTTAAAGTGAATGACAATTTCAAATTAATATTGACAACAATTTCTAATCAACAACCTACAGTCAATCTAGCAAGCAGTCGATGTCTTGGAATCAATCTGACAATATTGGGACGTGTTATTCATATTTGGATTAGCTACTATCGCGATTTTAGTTCAACAAGTGACAATAATTTAACAATTATGGTAACCGTTAGCAACAATAACTACGTTGTTGAATCTTTAACAGTAAATATTAGGTAAGAGAATAGTTGGAACTCTAGTTAAAGTCTGTACTAGGCAGGGTGATAAAAGCACCGCCGCCTAATACCGTATCATCGGATGCTCTAGTCTGTTGGTGGCGAGAAGCACTGTTGGAAACCGGGTCCAACGTCCCATTACATGAACCATTTTGCCTTGGTTAATGCTGGAAATAGGATCTAGCATCCCATACGCCACTCCTACCCAAACTTTAGTCTTAGTGGAAACCGGGTACAACATCGCATTTGTTCACCACTATTGTTACTACTCTCATTTGCCATATATATATCATGATATATATCGTCACAAACAGAACTGTCCGGTAAACCGTAGGCAGAGAAAGAGAAGAGGACAACAAACGAGGGGTTGTGACAAACTCATTCGTCGGAGTTTCACCGACTCATCAGGAGGTTGAACCCTCAACAGTCTGCAGAACCCCCTCACTGATTACACTATAAATGATAATCTACCTTAACCAAAATCAAAGTAGACTATCACTCATCCACACCAGATTGAAAACTATATATATATATATATATATATATATATATACAGGGTTACCTGACCGAACGTTCGGGGGGCCCCAGGCTGGCCCTCGAACGTTCGGGCGTTCAGGGTCCCGTTCGGGGGCCGAACACCTCCAGGTTCGGCCCCCGCCAAAAAATGTTCTGGGTCTGAAAATAAGTTTTTTTTTTTTAAGTTTTCTTGTGAGTTCTTTATGATGTAACCTACACGCCTATAAATTTTGAAGTCATTCTGCTAAGCCAAAAAAACATTAAAAATCGTAAAAGGTGGGGGTGTCAAAACGTGCTCGCCCACTCACTATTTTGTTTTTTTTCACTTTTAGCTTTTTGTTTTCACTTTATTTCGGGGCCTAAAAAAATTTATTATTTTTTGAAAACTTTTTAATGAGTTATTGATTATGTAAGCTACATATCTCTCAAATTTCAGGGAATTTGTCAATTCCAAAAAATAATTAAAAATCGGCAAAGATGGCGGTGTCGAAAAGGTGCTGGCACACTCACTCATTTTAATTCTCTTTTCATTTTTTCTTATTTTTATCATAGTGCTTATTTTCTGTATTTGATTTTTAATTCAAATTTGGTAAAGAATTTGGATACAGTTCCCAGGCAAATGTTGTTTAGTTTTGTTTTCTCCATAACATATTTGTTTTTCGGAATTTTTGAAGAAAGTTGGTTGTTTTTTTTTTTTTTTTTTTTTTTTTGTCCGCGTTCGGCCCAAACGACCGAACGCCTTCTTAAGGGGTCCCGTACGTTCGGGCGTTAGGGTTCGGGCGTTCGGTCCGTCCCGAACGCCGGCAACCCTGTATATATATATATACACAGAGTGGTCGGCGTTCGGGAGGGTTCGAACGCCTAACTCGAACACCCGAACGTACGGGAGCCCTTAGGGATGCGTTCGACCGTTCGGGCCGGATTTGGACAAAAAAAAAAACGAATACCAATAAAAAATATATATATATCTTATGCAAAAACATCAAATAAACAATATTTTTTACTTCAGCATTACATCAAATTCCTTACCTAATTTAAAATAAAAATAAATTAGGAATAGTAAATTCTAATTAAAAAAATAATAAAAAATAAAAAGAGAAATTGGATAATTTAAATACTGAGTGGGCGACCCCAATTTCAACACCCCCATCTTTGGCGATCTTTCATTTGTTTTGGGCAGAGCCAAATGCCCTAGAAATTTACAGAAGTATACTTCACTTAACGCCGTCGGGTTCGGACCCCGCAAAAAAATATTTTGGCACCTATATATTATTTTATTTTTCTGGAAATTATTCTGTGAGTTCTTTGTGATGAAAGGCATCTGCTTCTTAATTTTGAAGTCATTATGTTCAACCAAAAACAAAAGAAAAATCAGCAAAGACGGTGGTGTCAAAACTTGCTTGCCCACTCACTAATTTATTTTTTCTTTCTTTTCACTTTTTATTTTTTCTTTATTTCGGGGCATGAAAAAAATTATTATTTTTTCAAACTTTTTTTTTATGTTCTCTATTATGTAAGATACATATATATAATTTTCATGGCATTTGTCACAGCCAAAAAAAAAAAAAAAATCACCAAAGAGGGCGGTGTCCAAAACGTGCTCGCCCACTCAATAATTTCATTCTCGTTTTATTTTTTTTAATTTTTAATATTATTATTTATTTTTAGTATTTAATCTTTATTTCAAATTTGGTAAAGAATGTGGATTTGAAGTTGAGGCATATGTTGTTTAGTTTATTTTTTTGTATAACATATATTGTTTTCATATTTTTTGGAATTTTTGTTTTTATTTTATTTTATTTTGGCGCGTCGAGAGGGGGTGACGAACGTTTGGGCGATCGGGTTCGGGCGTTCGGCCCGTCCCGAATGCCAGTAACCCTGCATATATATATATATATATTATATATATGCATGTACACTCGTATTCCTATACTCGATACGTACACGTGTATACATACTCCTATATGTGGGAATACTTAAAAAAGAAAAAAAAAAATGAAAAACTCTTAAAAAAACGTAAGTTATGGAAAATGATATTTCAAAAAACGTTTGCTCGAGACTCATCTCAAAATTATTTACCTGACTCGAGTTAAAAATCAAAGACACAAAAAATAAATAAATTAAAATAATAATATAAAAAAATAATATAAAAAATAAAATAAAAACAAATTTTTGTAACCAATATATGTTATGTAGAAACATGATACAAACAACTTTTGCATGGGAGTCCTCCGCGAATTCCCAACCAAACTCAGGTAAGAAATTAAAAACTAAAAAAAAGGTAATATTATCATAATAATTTAAAAAAACAGTTAAAAGGTGGGAAGAATTTTATGCCCGGCCTGGCACCTGGTCGTGATGCCCGAGAGGGTCTGACGCCCGTGGTACCCATGCATGCCAAAAAATAATAATAAAAGAAATTATTTTTCTTTTTTTTCTTTTCTGTGCTTTTCCGTAGGACCTAAAATCCGGGTTCTTTTCATTTTTTGAGAGTAGACTTTCAAGGGGGGGAATGGGGGTATAAATTTGTTTTAAGCAACCATTACCGTTCCAAGTTGTAATCCATTCGGAAAAAGGATGTCAAGGACAACGTTCGGGGGTCCGGCGAGGGTAGGCAAAAACAAAACATTTGGGCCTTGTGGGCTCGGTCAGAGGAAAAATGATAATAATAATAATAATAATAATAATAATAATAATAATAATAATAATAAAACATTGCAGAGTTGAAAGAAATGACGTTAGGGAAACCCAACAAAAAGTGTGTTTACAGCAACGCATCTAGGAATGCATCTGCCCAGAATCAAAGATAGTTTTATTTTTTATTTTTTATGTATTTTATTTTTTTTCCAAGTTAGTTTTAGTGACCTGCTGACCACGCAAGGCGCTTTCCACTGACAACTGACACTTGCAAACAACGGGGCACTCTCAAATGTATTGAGATTCTGTATCCATTTGCTTTTACGTTCAAAGAGTGGTTGATATATATATATATATATATATATATATATATATATATATATACAGGGTTACCTGACCGGACGTTCGGGGGCCCCCGGGCTCGCCCTCGAACGTTCGGGCGTTCAGGGTCTCGTTCGGGGGCCGAACACCTCCAGATTCGTCCCCCGGCAAAAACATTTCTGGGGCCTAAAAATACTTTTTTTTTTCTAAATGTTTTTTTGTGAGGTCTCTACGATGTAATATACACGCCTATAAAGTTTGAAGTCATTCTCCTAAGCCAAAAAAACATTAAAAAGCATCAAAGATGGGGGTGTCAAAACGTGGTCGCCCACTCTCTATTTTGTTTTTTTTCACTTTTAACTTTTTGTTTTCACTTTATTTCGGGGCCTAAACAATTTTATTATTTTTTGAATTTTTTTTAATGAGTTATTGATTATGTAAATATATCTGTGAATTTTCAGGGCATTTGTCAATGCTAAAAAAGAATTAAAAATCGGCAAAGATGGAGGTGTCGAAAAGGTGCTGTCACAGTCACTCATTTTAATTCTCTTTTTATTTTTTCTTATTTTTATCGTATTGTTTATTTTTTGTGTTTGATTTTTAATTCAAATGTGTTAAAGAATTTGGATGTAGTGCCCCGGCAAATGTTGTTTAGTTTATTTCTCTCCATAACATATTTGTTTTTCGGAATTTTTTGAAGACTCTTTGTTCTTTTTTTTTTTGTCCGAGTTCGGGCCGAACGGTCGAACATCTTCCGAAGGGGTCGCGTACGTTCGGGCGTTCGGGTTCGAGCGTTCGGCCCGTTTATATATATAAATATATTTGTGTGCAACCGTGTGTGATGAGGGTTGTAACGCCCGTTGTGAGGGCATATTCTCACATGTGTCCAATGTTTTATATCCAACTGCTTTCACGTCCAAGGAGTTGTTGTTTTTTTTCATTTTCTTTTTTTTTTCGACTGTTGTGTTTTGCTTAGGGCATTAAAGTCCTTTGGTGGACTTTCACGTGTAACCAATGTTCCGTATACGACTTTTTTTTTTTTTTTTTTTTTTCTGATGGGTACCATAAAATATAATAGAATGGGACCCAAGCTCGACAAAACTCGATTCGCAGTGAAATTCAGTGTAAACAAAAACATACTCGGGGGTAATGGTTTCTTAAAGGAGCTAAGCGGGTTTAATGGGGGCTCCCTTAGTGTGATTTTGTTATTTTCTTTTTTATCTCCAATTCGGTGAGGAATTATGATGTGAGCCTCAACCAAACGTTGTTTGAATCGCAATTCTACGTAACATATTGTTTCTGGATATTTTTATTATTATTATTATTATTTATTTTTTTTGCGTTGAGGCTACTTAGAAGCCTGCCTGCGGGTCATGCCTGGCCGGGCCCCCGGGCGTGTATCCAGACACAAGTTGGGTGCTCGGGCGCTTAAAAAAAGAGCCTAGTTTAAAAATATTTTTTTCTAGGCTACCAGAATGATCCGGGTCCACATGCCCGGTCATGCCAAAAAGAAATTTTATATATATATTCAACCTCCTGATGAGTCGGTGAAACTCCGACGAAACAGTTTGTCACAGCCCCTCGTTTGTTGTCCTCTTCTCTCTCTCTGCCTACGGTTTACCGGGCACTTCTATTTGTGATGATATATATATATATATATATGTATATATATATATCGTCATAAGCAGAACTGCCCGGTAAACCGTAGGCAGAGAGAGAAGAGGACATATATAATTTGTATTTTAAATTTGGTAAAGAATTTTGATTTGACCTTGAGGTAAAAGTTGTTCAGTTTATTTTTCAGATGTTTTGGAGTTTTTTTTTTTTTTTTTACTGGGACCTTCTCTGGTCCTTGCACGGTCGGGCCGCCCAGGAAAATAAGGTGACCAGGCGGCCCGACCGGTAGCCTATATTATTTTTTAATTTTTATTATTTTTAAGTTTTATTTAAAGTTTTTTATTTTTAAATCGAACTTGGTTTGGAATTCGGGTATGAACCCATGGTAAAAGTTTTTTGTATTAGTTTCTTCACAACATACGTGTTTCTCATATTTTTTAGATTTTTTAGACCATTGGCAAAAACAGGGTCCGCATCGTATTTAGTTACATCACTACTCAATTTTTGAGTTTTGAATTGTTTTCATAATTTGAGAATTCGACTTATTTTCTCTAATCCATCATTACATAATAACACATAAAAACTCAAATAAAATACGCATAACCAAAGGAATTGCGTGAAATACGTATGCGTATGTGCGATTTTTTGTTCATACGTGTACGCCGAAATACGTATGCGTACGTACGCAGTGCGGCGTGCTACCCATGTATATATATACATATAATACATACAGACACACACAACGCTCGCACGCGACACCTTTCGTAAGTGAAAAAAAAAAGAATGAATCTTTCAGCTTTGCCCCGAAGATTGATTCCTATTTTCCATTTTCGAAACAAGTTTCTTAAAAATGCAAAACAAAAATGAATCTTTCTACTAGAGCGGTCAAAGCGGGAAAATTCGTTCCCCTATTTTACTTATGAAAGCTAACTTGAATGTGTGTATGTGTGTGACAGAGAGAACAAAAGGATAAATTATCTGCAGCCCTCCCCGTAACTCGTAGTTTTTTTTTTTTTTTTTTTTTTTTTTTCTCCACCTGAAGACTTCGAAGTCTCGAAAATAAGAATAATTCTTCCCAAAAACGTGGGGAGATTCATTCCCACCTCTCTCTCTCTCTCTCTCTCTCTCTCTCTCTCTCTCTCTCTCTCTATGGTTGGCGCGCGTGGAACTGGAAAAAAAACATCTTTGTTTCTCTATATTTTCTTACATTGGTTTTTTTTTTTTTTTTTTTTTTTCTCGATGTCTTTGTACCATCTCGAAATAGCCTCAACCCGGCCTTACAGAACTGACCAGGCGCTAACTTGACCGACTCCCGTTCAGAGCGGTGCACTAACGGAAGAGGCATGCGGCCGATGTATGGCCAAAGTATTGGTGGTCTAAGGAGGCGGTACCGGTAGGTAAGAATTTCAAGGGACCGATCTCACATGTAAGCCTCACTCTTAGTGACACTTGAGTGCGCGATACAAATGGTAGATGAGCCCAGGTTGAAACAATGCTTGCAACAAGTGTATTTCCAAAATGATGCATGGCAGGACACGCAAGTCACACACACACATCCATTCTCTCTCTCTCTCTCTCTTTCTCTCTCTCTCTCTCTCTCTCTCTCTCTCTCTCTCTCTCCCTCTTTCTCTCTCTCTCTCCCTCTCTCTCTCTCTCTCTCTCACACACACACACACACACACACACACACACACACACACATACATACACACACACATATTTGGTTATGACTTATCAGTCAGGACCTTCTCTCAAGGGCTTAAGCGCACTTTCCTTGTATCCGAGAGTCTGAGAAGTTCCTTCTTATTTTTCTACTATCAGTTACTCTTTTCTTGTGAGGCTTCATGGAAGGAGGACGGCTAGCAGGATCCCAACATTTTACGAGCTCACGAGATTGTGGAGCTTTGTTGGGGTTCCGACGGAACTCTAGAGGCAGGGGGATGAGAGGTAGGGCGACACGATTCCATTAGAATCGTAATAAATCCCTACTCATACGACCCCGCGTTATTTGTTTGGTTTTGAGATTTTTGTATATTTTTCTTTTGGCTTATGTTTCAGGACTATAATTAAATCAAAGAAAACTTACTAACCTTGTTTAATTCATTTGCATGCAAATAAATCAACTTAACGAGTATATGATCCGTTCTATTGAATTACATAATTGGGTTAAGTCCACTGCGGATTCCTCAGTCGTTTGTTGTTTCATTTTATGATGTTTATCTAGACGATTGGGTTGAGTCCACTTCGAAATTCTTAATCGTGTGTTGTTTCGTATTGCGATGCTTATCTAGACGATTGGGTTGAGTCCACTTCGAAATTCTTAATCGTGTGTTGTTTCGTATTGCAATGCTTATCTAGACGATTGGGTTGAGTCTAATGCAGATTTTTCAATCATTTGTTATTTTTTTTACTATGTTTATCTCGGCAACTACTTGAGTCTACTTTCGATTCTTAAATCGTTCATTTATCGTTTTTTACTTTGTTTTTCTATGAGACTGCTTGAGTCTACTGCGGATTCCTTAGTTGCTTATCGTGTTCATTTTTGCAATTGAGTCGAATTCACTGAGGAATTCCTAATTATTTATCTTGTGACTAAATAAAGACAATTTTTGAGTAAAAAATTGTTAACTCATATACAAGACATTTTTTAAGAAAAAACGATTGCACATATTAATACAGAGATGAATTTAAACCTATGAACCTTTGTGTTGTGTAGTTGGTCTAATGCATTCCGTCTTTCGTTCATCTAATTTGTTATTTCGGTTTGAAAGTTTATTTTGTTAGTGCTCGCCTTATGAGTGGGTGATAAGTAGGTAGTCGTCTATTTTTATTCTCGCATTGTCTTTTCGTGAATGTTTGCTTTGGTAAGATCTTGACTAGTTTCTGAGTTAATAAAAGTTATGAGAGTTTCCTTCCCTAAGGAAGACGCTACCAACATTTTTGATAAAAATTCATAGTAGTAGGTTTTAGAGTTTGTTGAATCTTTGTCAAAATTCTGTGTTCTTACCAATTTTTTCGTTATTGGTCCAAATACGTCGAAACTGAGTATAAATACCTTAAAGTACATACATATCAGAAAAAATATATATAAAAAAAAAGTACAAATTTAGAAAAATATGGCAATTTCGGTTAAAGAAATCGTCAAAATTCGTCGAAAATGACACCACCTATCAATCACGAGTGGTGGGAAGGTCCCCTCTTGCTGGGACTGTGCTTTCAAAAAATTAAATATATATATATATTTTTTCCCTCACTCTTTGCCTCTCCCTCTTTCCCTGTCGTGCGTACGCAGAAAGGGAACCCAAAAGGATTCCGTGTTTTTTTTTTGTCATAAGTATAAATTGTTTACCTTATTATTCTTATTTTTTTTAACATTGTTTTTTTTCTTTTTTTCTTTTTGGACTTTTCGACTTGAAGTAGGTTGGGATGGCGGACGCCCGGTAGCTCCAGCCTTGGGGTGGCATACTCGTCGGTTGAGGCTCGGACTCAATGGTTGGGCTAAGTACTGGAGGGTTAAGGTTGTCGGTCGTCCGCAAGCATTGGAAGGACCGATCATACCGAAATTTGAACCCATAGAGGGTTTATTTTGTAGTGGTCGTCCACCGCCAAAATTCGGGCTTTTGGACACAGATGCCGGACCGCACCTCACCACAACCGCAAACTTCACCTTCGAATTGGTGCTCTCCCAAAAGTAGCTTGTTCCGTGGGATGGGTGAGATGGGGTGGCGATCTGGTCTCGCGTGGTTCTTTCTCAGAGATCTAGTGTTCGCAGCCCTAAGGCTGTGGTATAGTGGGCTTCAACGTCTGTGTCAAGGTGTTGCATTTTCGGCGGCCGGGGACCAGGATGCAAGTGGGTTCTTAGGGGGTGAAAATTTTGGGGGGACTGGTCCTTCAAGATATTGTGAACGACCTACAACTAGTTCTTCTATAACTGGGACTTTTGGAAAAAGGAAGGACCGGTCCTCGGGTGGAAGCGAACCCCAAAAAGAAAAGGGGAGCCGTTGTCTACAGTCTACTTCGCAGCCTTTGCAACGCGCGAACACGGGGAAATGAAGAAAGAGACGAAGGCCTTAAGGCGAATTTCGAAAGTAGTTGGTTGATTGCTAGCGGTCTGGCGGCTACCTAGTCGCACGCGTCTTCGCCAACGACGGGAAGTCTGTCGGATACGCACGCACATACAGACACGCTTGCGCACTCACACACACACAGATAACACACACACACACACACACACTCACATAGACAAGCACACCCATGTGCGTTTTCGTGGGTGACGTGTGTCAACGAGTCTTTAGCAAAGACACACACAAACACTGTGTGTAGCTTACACCAACAGCCACACCCCTCCACGCTTGAAGAATCTGAAGCGCACAACACGGCTCACCTGTTGAAAGTTCAAAGAACTCTCTCTCTTTGTCTCCTCCCTATTTCTTACTTCTTAAACCACCAGTGCCTGGCCCAACTATCGAGTTCGAGCCTCGGCCGACCGGTACGCCGATCCGTGCCCAGGCTGGGACTACCGGGCGCAGGTATCCCGAACGTCCATGTGAAGCGGATGAAAAAAACGGGAAAAAAAAACGAAAAAATAAAATAATAAAATAAAATAAATGGGTTCATCTCCGCTTTGAACGTCTTCGGAAAGGCGATTTGAAAGTCGCACACAGAGAGAGAGAGAGAGAGAGAGAGAGAGAGAGAGAGAGAGGGGGGGGGGGGGGGGGGG
>BFEA01000819.1:454746-471832 GCA_003427395.1 Chara braunii | reverse complement strand
CTCCAGACACGCCGCTAGCACTAGAGGCACAGCATGGCCGCGTAGTGACGGCCCCGACCACTGCCGCTCGACCTGACCGGAGAAAACCGTAGCAGGAAGTATATACTATCCGGATTATTACCACTGTCATTATGGTTATGATTAGGAGTTAGGACATAATTAAAAAAAAAAAAAAGGAGTTAGGACATAATATCCCATAATATTGGAATAAACTTAGAACACACAACTTGACGGAAAAAGAGAGGTAGTGTACACAGATCCCGTTCTGGATTCGCTTCTTTTCTTACGACTATTTGGGGTCTTCCCCCGAAGCACACCGCACCCTGATTATGGTTGTACTTGACCGGAAACAAAACTTGTATACATTCGTTACAACGTACCCTCACCGGTGCGTTATGCTACATGTAGGGGGACGACAGCAGCACATACCTTTTTGTTTTTATTATGAAAAAAAAGTGGCAGTGCATAGAATTGCGCGAACAGACCGGTGATTCGTACAAACTGCATGTGCCTTTTTGTTTTTATTATGAAAAAAAAAAGGGAAAAGTTGGACGTAATGTTTTCTATCCTGCCTACGGTTTACCGGGCAGTTCTATTTGTGACGATATATATATGTATATATATATATATATATGTATATATATATGTATATATATATATATGTATATATATATATATATTCTATTTGACGATATATATGTATATATATCGTCACAAATAGAACTGCCCGGTAAACCGTAGGCAGAGAGAGAGAAGAGGACATTATATATACAAGGTAACCGACGTTCGGGACAGGCCGAACACCCGAACCCGAACGCCCGAACGTATGGGACCCCTTGGGGATGCGTTCGGCCATTAAAAAAAAAAAAAAAAAAAAACTGAAAAAAAGATATGTTATGAATAAAAATAAATTGAACAAGATTTGCCTGAGCATTACATCCAAATTCCTTACCAAATTTCAAATGAAAAAAAAATACGAAAAACAAATACTAATAATAAAAATAAAAAAGAATAAAAAAGAATTAATTTTAGCGAGTGCGCGAGCATGTTTTCAACGCCGCCATCTTTGGAGATTTTTCATTTTTTTTTGGAATAGCTAAATGACCTGAAAATTTACAGATGTGTACTTCACATAATGCAAAACCCACTAAAAAAGTTTCAAAAAATAATAAAATTGTTTAGATCCTGAACTAAAGTGAAAACAAGAAGTTAAAAGTGGAAAAAACGTGGGCGAGCGCGTTTTGAGACTGCCATCTTTGGCGATTTTTAATTCTTATTTGGCGGATCCAAATGACTTGAAAATTTATAGGGATGTAACTCATGTCATAAAGAACTCGCGAAAAACAATTTAAAAAAAAAAAGTTATTTTTAGGCCCCGAAATATTTTTTGGCGGGGGCCGAACGCCGTCAACTTCGGACCCCGTACGGGACCCCGAACGCCTGTAAGTACGGAGGTCTGCCCGGGGACCTCCGTACGTACGGGCTGGTGACCCTATATATATATATATACCGGACAACTCTGCTCTGTTTGACGATATATAGAGATGTGGGTGCACCATATGGTAAACCCTGCAACGATCCCCTGACTGGTGCCCCACCCACCACCCCCATACTCACCCCCTTACAGAGATGACATGCACTGACTGACCCCTAACCCACCCTTCCAAGACACCCCCCCCTACAGCAACCGTACCATACCCAAATTTACCCCGCCCCCACTAAGCACTAAAAAAATGTTTTCGTTTTAAAAACAAATGCACACCCAAAATCTCACCAGAAATGCAACGAACCTACCCCATCCTCCCCGTCTCCACTCCCCACACTTCGTGCCAAAACTGCAAACCGACAACCCCCCCCCCCTTCCTGGTGTATTTGGGACTGCCGGTACATGATTTTGGTTGGCATTGTGAACGGTCATGATAAGGACATGTGACCGGGTGAGCGGATCTTATAGAGGTTCCCGTATAGTTTTCGGGTTGATTTGGCATTTTGATCCGTAACACCCACGCACACCCACGCACATGCGGGAGGGGTTCCTGCCGTTTGGTAGGCAAACTTCCTCCATGCCTTGATTCTTTTTTTTTTATGAAAAAATATGTACTGTCAAGAGGGCCCCCTCTGCAATGCAATAAAAAAAAAAATCCCAAAAAAGGAAAAAAATAAAAATTTCACGTTCGGCCCGAACCCGTCGTTGGGGGGTCCGGAACCTTTGGGCGTTCGGGTGTTCGGCCCCGACCGAACTCGGGCTACCTCGTATATATATAGTCAAACAGAGCTGCCCGGTAAGCCGTAGGCAGAGAGGTATATATATATATATATATATATATATATATATATATATATATATGCACCCACTTGGGCGGCCTTGGACGCAAGAGGTTTTGAACACGGGGAGTTGTAAGTAAGAAGATAAAAAATGAATTGAATCTTTTCTTGTTTTTTTCGCTTTTGCGCTCTGATATCTTTGTGACAATGTATATATATATTTGTGACGATATATATATATTTATACCATTTCTCCCTGACGTGGAATGACATCTGTATATTGCGGACCCTATGTTGTGGTTCCGTTTCTTTTACTCTTGATTATATTTGGATTTGGATTGTTACTCCTTATCTGTTGGTGGTGTCGAAAGCTTTATCTGTCCTACAAGTGAGGTTTGGTTTCCTCCTCCTTTTCTTTACCTCTTTTTTGCCTTTTGGCTGCATGCAAGTGGGTCCTTGTGACACATGGAGATGGGGGCAGCCGGTGCTCAACCATCATCCACTTGCCTGGCCTTGTACGTAAGAGGTGATGAACAGGCAGAGCTTTCCATCCTTGCTTCTTTCCTTTTTCTGTTTTGTTTTTTTTGCCTTTGCGCTCCGATGCACTGTGTGATGATATCTATATCTATCTATCTATCTAGATATAGATATATGATGAGTCGGTGAAACTCGGACAAAACAGTTTGTCACAGCCCCTCTTTTGCCTACGGTTTACCAGGCAGCTCTGTTTGACTATGTATATGACGATATATATGTACAGTTGAATGCTTCTCACCAATTGCAACATTCACACAATGCAGCTTTTCTTTCTCAGGGCCTACTCACACTAGCACCTAAAATCGCAAATTTTGCGTGATTTTGTGATTATAGTGTGCCGCCTGGTCACACAGCTGTCCTGCGTCTGGCACAAAACAGGAAAGACGTGACCGTGACCAGTCCTCCGAATGTGAATTCACGCTCAGTGCAGTCACATGGTGTGAGCCACAAACGCGAATAGAAGTCACAGGAAAAGGTACGTATTTTGCAGGCACCTCCACAGGCACCCACCTCCAAGGGTGCACACAAAATATGTATGCTCGTTGCTCCTCAGCCCGCTGACAAACACGTACCCAGTTAGTTACGTGAATCCGCAAGATAGGGGGGACATGTGACCCTAAAAATTGCACAAATTTTACGATTTTGCGATTTTATGCGCTGGTGTCACGTGGTGTGTGATTTTTTTTTTTTTTTTTTTTTTTTTTTTTTTTGAAAAACAGCCCGAGACGGTGCTAGGGGTGCTGATAAGAGCAGACACGCCTAGCACTGCCGGGGAGGCTCCATCTATTGGTGGGGAGCAGCACCTGCTGGAAACCGGGTCCAGCGTCCCAAAACATTGTGTTTTTTTGTTTGTACAGACTTCATACTGCAGCGACATCTATCTGCATTGCCCCTGTTGGGAAAAAGGGAAGCGGTTGCGTACCTAACAGCGGTGTGTGAATTTCTTCAGAGAGACCTCTTGCATTGATCTGCTTCTGATCTGCTGCTTTTTTTCTTTTCTTTTTTTTTGCTTTTTCTTTTTTCTGCTTCTGATCATTTATAGTATCAATATTCCGGAGGATTGGAGGCAGTGATGGTTTGAGTGCCTGGAGGCAGTGATGGTTGGAGTGCTGAGTCTGTGTGTCCAGGAGAAAGTTGGTTGCATACTGTAATGCAAAAGACTCTCCCGGCGCAAGTCACAACCTTTGAGGAGAACAGGTTTAAAGTGGGGCGCAGAGCCATTATCTGGGGTATCTGGTGGCGTCGGTGCACACTGGAAATGGAAGGGGTTCGCCGGGATGGCACAGATTTCATCAGCTCAATAAAAGAACAAATACAAGAAGAGAATGTTAGTCAATGGGGAAAAAAGTAAAACAGAAGATGAAACATAGAAAGCTTCTGCAAAGGCTGGCTGGGCGAACCCCTTCCATTTCCAGTGTGCACCGACGCCGGGATGGCACAGATTTCTATGTTGCAGAAGATAGCTTTTTTACATTCCAAACAAGAAATCAGACAAAACATAGAAAGCTTCTGCAAAGACTGGCTGGGCGAGGAACGAGGGGGGTGGATCGCAAAGGTTGTGTGGAAAGGAAGGGAGGGGTGGGGGGGGAACGAAGTAGGAGATGGGGAAAGAGACTACCATCTATGCTTTCAAGACTGGACGAAGATCGACCCCTCTATCTCGCGTCGCCGCCTGTCAGAATTTGTCGAGTTTTTCCCTCCCCCACCCCTGGCGTTGGTGAATATGGAATGGTATGGGGCGGGTAGTGGGTAAAAGGTCAGATCTAGGTAGGGGGGGGTTGGGTCGAGGACTAAGGGGTTACATTTCAATTGGGCATGGAATACCTGCAAGACTCTCTATTTCCTATGCTGTATAAGGGATGCTGGACCCGTTTTCCAGCATGTGACGCTCACCACTAATAGACGGAGCCTCCCCGACAGTACTAGATGCGACCGCTCATATCAGCACCCCTACTTCTTGATCGGGTTGTTCACAAAAAAAAGAAAAAAGAAAAAAAAGGGACTCTTCCTATTCAGGGAAATTCGTAGACGGGACGAGCGTAGCCAGAGGAGAGCAGCCCCGCACAATATCGCGTGAGCAGGATTGGATTTTTTTTTTTTTTTTTTTTTTTTTTTTGGACAATGCTCCAATCTCTTCCTGGGGAGCCACACGTGCTGGGAACCGGGCCCAGCGTCCCATTGGAAACATTTGAAACATGAAACATTTTTGAGAACATAAAAACTTTGAGATACCGGGACTTTTACCCAGTTTTGTCTGAGGATAGGCTCCTGAGCAATTACTAGCCTACTCAATGAAGAACCCCAGAGTTCAGAAAAAGTCTAAAAAGCTCTGACAGTCGAAACTATGAGAAGTTCAAAATGCTCCAAAAACCTTTTTTTTTTTTTTTTTTTTTTTTTTTAATGCTCCAAAAACCTAGAAATCCTAAACAAGCTTTCCTAAGCTCTCCAACACTGTCTTACTCCCTGCCGAGCTCTTCCAGGTCTCACACCCCCACATCTTGCTAGGTTACAGGGCAACACAACGCACCCCAGCTCCCACCAGCGTCGTCCCAGCAGCAACCCTTGGTTGTCCCGTGGGATGCCCACCCCAAAGCATCCGTAGATCTCTCTACCAGGCCTCACGCTCCTGCATCATCAGCAGGTTACAGGGCAGCACCCCAGCACCGGCCAGCGTCGTTCTGGCATCGAACAACCGCAGATCACTGAGTAGAACAGCATCAGAACCACCTAGGAACAGTGGCTAGGAGAACTCACTTTCTGGACTAATTAAGGAAATTTCTGTTTCGAAAATTTAGACAGCTCAGAACCCCCCATCAATCCACATTCACCTCACTCCGGCAAGACTTACTGCAGCAGAGCCACCATCTCCACTGCTGCTATGCCCTATTACCATCCTACCAGCTAGCCCCCTGACTAGTAGGATGCTTAATATCCCACCCTCTATTTCTCCCACTCACCTCTTCTTAGCTGAAAAAAGTCATCTGAGAAAAGTCACAGTAATTCGGAAAGTATAGAAATAAAACACAAACGTTCTCCTAAAGATGCTCCAAAACCCTCGAAACCCCTAACGAACCCTTCCAAGATTCCCCAGCACTGTCTTACTCCCTGCCGAGCTCTTCCAAGTCTCACACCCCCACACTGCTGGGTTACAGCGCAACACAACTCACCCCAGCTCCGACCAGCGTCGTCCCGCCATTGTGATCTGTTCGTTATCAATTTATTGTGTGTACAGTTCAGTGTACAGTTGAGACGCAAGGTAGCTGCAATGGGCCTCCCACCAGTACTCACCACATGCAAAAAGACAAAAAACTGGCTGTGTTTACTTCCATGTTTTTGTGAAGGATTCATTCTCATTTTGGACTTTTGGTGAGTAGTGGAGTGGGTTGTCAGTTCTGACAACGTTTGACCAATTATCGACTTTAACAACACAGTCAAACACTCATCATAAGCAAAAACAGACAACGAAGAAGAAGAAGAAGAAGAAGAAGAAGAAGAAGAAGAAGAAGAAGAAGAAGAAGAAGATGATAACACCAACGCGCGATAAAAAGAAATCGTGGAGTGGGGCCCAATTGCAGGGTTTCCACAAGAAGTATCATTGGTACGCCCATTACAAAAAAAAAAAAAAAAAAAAAAAAAAAAAAAAAAAAAAAAAAAAAAAAGCCCTTCCCTCCTGCTCTCTGCGGTGGGCGAAGTCATTTGGTGGGGTCGTCAACAAATGTCCTGTGGTGTCTGCCTTTTCCTTGAGACGGCCCAAAACGTCCTTATTGCTGTCCCTTTTTTTTTCCCCTCCCCCTTCCCCCACGAAATGCCTCCTCTCTCCTTGCGCGTCACCCCTCCGCCCCTTGGCTGCGCAACCGCACCAGGCGCGGTCTATCGGTATTGCACCCATCACAGCCACATTGGCCTTGTCCTCTCCACAAATCCAAAAAGAGTCCTCTGAAAAAAGAAGAAGAAAAAAAAAAAGTTGTGTGTGTCGGGCTGGCTGGCACATGACAGGTTGGCAGAGGACAGGCTGGCTATGGACAGAAACCCACCTGGCAGGGAGTAATCTTTTTTTTTTTTTTTTTGAAACAGCGCAGGGAGTAATCACTTGGGAAACTGGAATGAATATGTGATTCTCCCTTGATGACGTGGTATGCGAATCTGCACCTGGGACTGGTGCAGATGTGGTACTGTGTGGGATCAGCTGGGTGCGCAGGTGAGGACGTACTCGCAGGAGGACTTTCCTGGATGTATGAGACCTCCTTTCCAGCCCAAGGTGTGAGTATTTTCCTGGATGTATGTGACCTCCTTACCAGCTACACTTTCCTGGATGTATCTGACCTCTTTTCCAGCCACACGCGTGAGTACTTTCCTGGATGTGTGTGACCTGCTTTCCAGCCACACTTTCCTGGATGTATCTGACCTCTTCTTTTCCAGCCACTGAGTACTTTCCTGGATGTATGTGACCTCCTTTCCCGCCACAATTTCCTGGATGCACATGAGTGCAATTACGTCCAGAGAGAAGTGTACATAGTCCTGGTGTGTGCAGAAATGCTGCGAAAGTGGGAAAAAAGTCCTTTTTTTTTTCTTTTTTTTTTTTTAAGTGGGAAAAAGTCCTAATGTGAGTACAAATAAATCGAGAAATGGGGGGCGGCGGGGGCGCTTGGCCAAGATTGCCCGAAGCTGCCGGCGCTAGGGGCTTGGGCGTTGCCCGAAGCTGAGGTAGCCATACCCAGCTGTCCCTGGCGGCCCTCGGCGGCTGCTTTCGTTCGCATGCGGGAGCAGAGCTTGGCCAGCATGGCGGGTGGGGAGTCTGCCGTAGCTATGTTGGGAGTGGGTACTGGGCGTCGCGGTGCTGCATGGTTTTCTTCGCCGCCTGCAATACGCTATATGGAGCTATGACCAGGGCACCGATGATGCATCTGGCCGGAGATTCGAAGACAATACATGGAGCGTGCATGGTGCGATTCGTCTGCTTCAACTCTTTCGGCATTTTGGATTTTACTATGTTGCGAATTGCCAGCGCTTCAGGATAAGTGGTTTTGCATGATTACCTGCTTTCTACTTGAAAGGGAGTGGGCAGTTGGGCGGGTTTGTTCCCTACTTTGAAAGAGAGTGGGCCTGGCCTGTGCGGGCTTGTTCCCTATTTTGAAAGAGAGTGGGCCTGTGAGCTATTTTCCTGAGCGTTTATCTCTGGTCGTTCGCATCGAGTGGTGAGTATTGGTAGTTTTGGCAAGAGCGTCGGAGTTATTCGGCGAAACAGTGCACACGGAGCTAATTACGTGCGAGATGTTGGCCCGATGTCTCGGTGGGTGGTACGGTAGGTTTGGGTTTCTTGTTTGTTCATGTTTGGTCTCTGAGATTGCGTTGCTTTTTGAGTTTTAGGATTGGCTTGTTGGTGGTACGGTAGGTCTGGGTCTCTTGGTCGTCCATGTCTACTCTTCGAGATTGAGTTGTTTTTTGGCTATAGGATTGGTTGTTTTCAGTCGGTAGGTTCTTGTTTTTCCATGGATTTCCGGTGTTTTGGGGACGATGGTTTTGGGAATGGTTTCGATAGGCTTTGGTTTTGCTCGATAGACGCTTTGGTGATATGAGTTTGGGTGCTTCTGTTCCGTTTTCTGAGCTTTTACGGTATCTAAGTAGTATTAGGAATTCGAGTGTTGAGTAGCGTTTTTGTTTTGTGGCTTTTTACAGGTTTCTTTCTATTTAGGTTTTAGCTGTGGGGTTTGGTGGTTGTGTTCGCCATAGATTTTTCGTGATATGATTTTCGGTGTTTTGCCTTTCTTTTTGTTTTTTGAGTTTTTATGGCATTTAGGTAGTATTAGGAATTAGGGCCTTGCGGGTGCTTGTGGTGTCTGCTCTTATCAGCACCACTAACACTGCTGGGGGTGTCTTCTCCAAAAAAAAAAAAAAAAAAAAAAAAAGGAATTAGGACCTCGCTGCACTACTCTAGACTCTCGAATTTTCCACATCTAGATGTGTATAAGAGACAGCTCCAGTCTAGAGTAAGGACCTCGCTGCACTACTCTAGACTCTCGAATTTTCCAGAGTGCGACATCGCTGCACTTACTCTCGATCGGGAAACTCTCGAAACCCGATAGAGAGCTGTCAGAAGCCACACTATAACACAACTCTCGAAACGTCGAACCCCCCCGCCTGCAAAACCTGAATTTGCAAGTGTCCTCAGGAGTTGCTCACCGACGGGCTCGTTTTTCGAGAGTGGACCTCCTGTCCGGGCGGCCAGACTTTTCCCGTACCGCAGTGGTGCAGCTGTTCTGTAGAGTAGGACGACGCCCAGGGTTTCCAGAGTTCACCTAGTGTAATAGGTTATAGAGTAAGTGCAGCCAAGGCGGGTATTTCGAGAGTCTCGCCTCTCTGACAACACTAGCCAAACTCTCGAAATATTTCGAGAGTCTAGAGTAGTGCAGCGAGGCCCTTAGTTTGTTGAGAAGTGTTCTTGTTTTCTGGTTTCCTACAGAGGGATGGCTCGGGATGGGGAGTGCACCCGAGGCCAGTTGCCCTCTGCTATTTTCATCTTATTCTCTGCTATGTTGATGCACGCCTTGGGCACCAGGCCCGTTCGAAATTAAAAAAAAAGGGAAAAAAAAAAAAAATGCCGAAAGAGGGGACTTGCATCACACTTCTTTTTTTTTTTTTTTTTTTTTTTTTTAAGGATCCCTACAGCATAGTAGCTAGGACCCGACGTAATGCACAGATACACTTCATACCTGTTAAATTGATTTAGGGCACCTTGCCACACCACGCACGAAAAGAACCTAAATTCGTGACTTGCGTCACACTTCACCCCAAGTGAGGGTAGCCGTCCTATTTGGCATTAGATGAAGGAAAATAAATACTAAGGGCAGGGCCCTACTATAGGGCCAAATAAGACAGTCATGCTACGAGCGGCTAACAATGGCTATTTTGAACAGCGGCAAACCAACGGGCTTGGCTCAGTTGGCCCATGTGTCGGCCGCGGGGCGTTGTCGAGTTTCGGAGGCTCGGGGTACCGGACCTGAAAGGCTGACACCGCCAGGCAAAACAATTTTTTTTGGTTTCGCTGGAGGGTCGGTCGGCGCAAAACCGCGCGCAGGGCATCTTCAGGCTCGGCATGGATAGCTGGGCCAAGTACTGGTGGTCTGACTGTTGAAATACGAACCCGAGTTCGAATCCAGATGCAAATCAGATGAGCAGGATAAAATATTTCAGAATTACCTCGGCTCTGGTCAGTTCAATGACAATACCTCGAGGCCGGCACCCTTTCAAGAAAGACAATGAAGAGAAGTGGAGGTGAAGAGGAACGTACGGTTTTGAGGGTGTCCCAGATCTGCTGGTAATGGGATGGTAGTGGTAGAATAGAGACGTGCAGTCAAGCAGGACGCCGTGCCCAAGCGAAGGAAACTGCAGTGGTGATCAAACGACTGTGGTCCAAACCAATATTCATTGGATGGGCGTGCTGACCACCTAGTCCCCCCCCACTGGCAGTTAAACCCTCCACTGCCCCTAAAAGCATCAGTCGGGGGTGAGACCCTTTTTTTTTTTTTTTTTTTTTTTTAAGACTTGCATATATTAAACCAAATAACAATGGAGGCCGGGAATCCCTCCACATCTCAACCAGGAATCCTGGGGCCATTTCCCAGGGCAGGCACAGTGCTGGAAAACAGGTCCAGCGTCCTTTAACTGCAACACTCAAAACTGGGCAAACACAGTGAAAACTTGATAACTGGCATCATTACATATCCAAACTAGGGTCTTACTTGGAAGCCTCTCAGCCTCGATAGGCTGTCTGAATTACTGTTAAGAACTAGCCTCCCTGCGTACTTTCGTCCCACAGATGCTTAGAGGGGACCATCTGACCCTTATCTGAGAACTTCACCCACCTGTAGGGTCTGCACCATTTCGCCTCCATTTGCCGTCTTGCCACCTGGGGCAGAATGTGAGAAGTCCTAATTTTTCTCCACTCTTCTCCTTTTTTTTTTTTTTTTTTTTGAGTAATGCTCCCCATACCTGGGTTGAATTGTGAGGTCCCCGGCCTCTTTTCTTTTTTTTTTTTTTTTTTTTTTTTTTTTTTTGGAAAACTCTCTTCCTGTGCTAGTGCTGCTGATAAGAGCAGACAGCACTAGCAGCGGAGGGGGAGGCTCTGTCTATTGGTGGGGAGCGTCACCTGCTGGAAACCGGGTCCAGCGTCCCATTACATTAGAGGAATAGATTGAAAAATGCTGGGGCCAATGACCGTGTGTGACTGTGTGAGCTGCCAGCATTGATTGCCCTGCAAAACAGGGGATTGACTGAGCAGGGCCATAAGTGCTTGCTGCTGTTCCCTTTGTATCTCTTCACCTTTCATGAAAGGGCGTCAGATAGGAAATTCGGGACTGATACTGTGAGCCAGCTGCTGCTTTCTCCTATTGATGAACAAATTGCCTGTCTGGCCTACTAGTAGGAACTATCCCAGCTTGCTTGAATCTGCGACTGTCATCTGTACTTGTAGTAACCTTCTCATGGTCGAGACCCCCAACGCCCTTGGTTGGGTTTGCCGGCTGTCGCCGTTTTGCTGCCTGTCCCCGCTGTCGCCAACTTGCTGACTTGCTGACTGTCCCCACTGTCTGCATCTGATGAGCGAGCGGAATCCTCCCCAGGGGGCTCCAGGGAGGGGTTCCTCGCGTGGCCAGGGATGAATAAGTCAGGAAACATGGGGGAGGTGGGTGTCAGGTGGGTGGGGAAAGGACAGGATATCATTTGCCGCTCAGGCCGGGATCTCAGCCAGTGACAGGGCATGGGGGGGGGAAGGGGTCCGGGAACTCCGTGGGGGGGCGTAATGGAAACGAGGCCTCAATGTTAGTCCAATCCTTGAAAACCAACCTGTAGTCCCTCATTTCTTCTAAGTTTTTTATCCCGTCCTCTTGATCCCCGCCCCATACTACTTTTGCAATCCACCCTTCCCTTTCCCCTCCCAGCCAGTCCTTGCAAAATTCCGTTATCCTTCTCTTGACATCTCTTATTTGTTTAAAAAGATCTAGTTGTTCTTTTGCATCTAACCATCTGCGTGTGAGGTCTAGGCGAAGTTGCTGCTGGATTTGTTCTGTAATCTCCGCGCCTTCCACCCGTACTTTTTCCATGGTTAGAGTGCATCTTTGCCACCAAAGTGCCCACATCACTGCCCTTCTTCCTATTCTGTACATGTTTTCGGTGAAGGGCGTGGCAGTCTCTGTTTGGGGCCAGTGTCCGGCTAGAATGGTTTGCCATGACCAGGGCCAGGGATTGTCTGGTTCCATCTTCCGCCAGATACGGTCCCACCATCTCCATATGAACTGGGCGATCGGACACTGCATGAAGATGTGTTCAATGGTTTCTGCCTTCTTGTGGAAGGGGAAGAGGCTCTGGCATCACTGGCACCATGGGAGCAGTAGGCCTCTTTGTTCAAGGTTTGTCCGGTCAATCAACCAATCGTTAGTTGGCAGGCAGCGGTGAGCTATCTGCCATTGTAGCGAGGTAATTTTCATTGGCTTATGCTTTTGTTCCTTGAACCATTGAATCGGTGTCAGGAGAGAGCGGTCGAGATTCAAATGCTTGGCCCATCTATCATTAACTGTATCCTTCAATTGACGTTTGGGTCGAAGCATTTTATAGGCGGATTTGACCGTTAAGAGGTGCAAGCCAATGTGGCTCTCTCCGGAGGCGCCCCTTCGTCGGGGGGGCTGCCATACCCATTCTGCCGGGTCCAAGGCCAGGTCCTGGATAGGTTTGTCTGGCTGGAAAACCATCCTTTGTCCCTTTTCTTCCAGGATTCTCACTCTGTTGGCCGTTGTTCTGTTATTCCATTCAAATGGTGCCTCCATTGCTTGGAGGGTATGTAGTGTTGTGATGGTGTGGTGTTCGATCAGGATCATTTGAGGGGAGACCATGTGAATCAATCCAATTAGTTGTGGGGTCCCTGCGATCGTCACCCAGTCACCTTCTACTAGCGTGGGGCCCCTCTTGAGTATCCGATACCATTCCAGCGGGATGGTTTCAATGAGGTTTTCCAAGGACTCCTCGACTAGATGGCAGTACCGTAAGATGCCCTGCATTTGGTCCCCTGTCTTCCATGGTTGTCTGTCCGTGTCCCAGAGATCTCCAACCCTAAGAATACCATGTTTGACCCAGTTTTTCCATGGCGGGGCTGAGCTTATCCTCACCCGTCCCTCTGTATCTGTTGTCCATCGGTTGCCAAAGAGGGGTTGCCGGTAGACTTCCTCCCATCGACCAGGTTGGGTCTTGTCTGGAAGCGGGAGACTACGCCAGGTTTGTAGCAGGGATGGCCAAAAGTTGTCTAATGGTTGGCCCCCTCCTTCTGCTCCCTCCCTGCCGTCCGGGAGTTTACTCGGGATTGTCAAAAAGCGGTCTTCTAGCCAAGTGAGCGGGTGGGTTGTACGGGGGGCTGTCGGGGCTATCCGGGCAAGATGTTCCAGGGCCAAGGCACACCATGGGCTCTGGGGGGCAAATATGAGCTTCTTTATCCATTTGATTTGCAGGGCTTATACCTGCGTGGCCGGGTCCAGAATCCCTAGGCCTCCTCCCGCCTTTGGTTGGATAATGGAGTCCCAGGCCACTCGGCTAATGGCATTGACTGACTCGCCATCTCCCCGCCACAAGAATGCTGCAGCCTTTCGCCTTAGAGCCCTCAAGGCTGCTTTGCTTAAGGGCCATAGCAGGGACTTATACCATAGCGATGCGAAGATAACACTGTTGAGAACTAAGGCCCTACCAAAGAGTGACGTGTGTTTGTTTTTCCAATTATTTAATTTGTGTTGCGCCGGGGTGCTGATCCATTCGTCATTAGTAGGTGGCCTTCCTTCTGCGGTCATGGATACCCCCAAGATCCTTATGGGTGCCTCCAGTGGCACCCAGGTTATGCGTGGGGCTTCTGGGGGACGTCCTCCTTGGTGATGGATCCACCAGCCTTGTGTTTTGGATCCCCAGTTGACGGACATGTCGGAAACCTTAATAAATTTTTCCATCATATGTTGAATTTCCTCCATGTTGTCGTGTGTGGCTTCTGCATTGTTAGGTCATCTGCGAAAAGGGAGCACACCGGGACCGCTTCGTCCGGGATTCGTGTAACTCATAGTTTGGTGATGTTTTTATTTTCCCGAAGATTAGCGGTCAGTGCTTCCATTATGACCAGGAACAGGAAAGGGGCAATAGGGTCCCCTTGTCTGACTGATCATTCCAGGCGTAAGGGTGGCGCAAGACTCCCGTTGACCTGGACACATGTGGTGACATTTTGATACAGGATTTGTATCCAACGTCTTAAGCCTGGCCCAAAGTTCATCTTCTCGAGGCATTTGTCCAGAAACGTCCAGTCCACATGGTCGTAGGCCTTTTCGAAGTCGATGAATATGAAGGCCGCATTCTGACGAGAGTGCTTCGTGAGTTGGAGGATCTCATGTATTAGTAGGATATTCTCCTGAATGTTTCTGTTCTGCATGAAGCCGGTTTGATCCGGATGGATGACATTCTCCATTACTGGGATCATTTTGTTTGCCAAGGCCTTTGGCAACATTTTATAGACAACTGTAAGCAATGTTATGGGACGATAATTCCTGATGTCCATTTTATCTCTTTTTTTATACAGGAGGGTTAGTATCCCTTGCCCCACCCTTTCTCCCATTTCCCCCGTGAGCCATACTTCGTTGTAGAAGTCCATAATATCCTGGCTCATAAATTCCCAGGTGGTTTCCCAAAATTCTTTGGGGAAGCCATCTATCCCGGGGACCTTATCCTCCTTCATTTGTAGAAGGGCGGACCATATTTCGTCCTTGGTGAGCGGGGCTTCTAGTGCTTCCCGTTGTTCAATCGCCAAAGTCTTGTTGAGCGGTTCCAGAAATTCCTGAATTAGACGGTTGTGATGGGGGGGATCTGACTTGTCCAGGTGTGAGGAGAAAAACTCCTTATAAAAATTGTATGTTATCTTTGTGCAGCGGGCTGTGGACACGGCCGGGTCCGCGTCCCTGGCATTTGGTTCATATAAAGCCTCGATCGTGGTTCGTTGGCAGCGCATTCTAGCCAAGCCAAAAAAATGAGAGTCCATTGCCCCTTCCGTTGAGAATCTAGATAGCCTGGCCCTTATTTGGGCACCTTGCCATCTATATTGTGCATGTTGAAAAAGTTGGTCCTTCAGTTTTTGTATTTGGGATTATAGGTCGGTGCTTCGCTGTTCCTTCCCTTGCGAAGTTAACAGATTTTGCTCTTGCTCTGCGCTTAAGAAATTTTGCATGATCGTGGCTTCTTGGAGATGTCTCTGGGTGACTAGATATTTGGAGTACTCGTTACACTTCTTGGCCATGAAGAATAGGCCATTATTAAACCAGTCAATCTGTGATTCGTGTTGGAAGCGGTGGTCTTTCCAAAAATCCCAGGCTTGTTGGAGGTATTGTTTGAACGGTCTAATGTTTAGTAGGGAGGTGTTCAGCTTATAGTAACTGGCCCCTCGGTCCGGACGTTTGCGAAATGTCCATACCGCCATACACATTTTGTGATCCATACCGGGGAACGGGCTGGATGGGAGTATTGCTGTCATCGAGAGTTCTCCTCCCAATTCTTCTAATGCTAGGATCAGGTCAATCCTTGATTTGGATGGTCTGGTGGGGTCCTTGTTTTGGATGCAAGTAAAGGTTCTATCTTTGGGGTGGTTTCGCTTGAATGTGTCAAAGAGCGATAGGGGGGTGCACAAATCCTTCAACATACGCTCATCCTCCTCTACATTGTGTGCCGTGGTATGGGGGATTTTCCACCTATCTAGCCATCTGTCGGGTGCCGCGTTGAAGTCCCCTGCTAGTATGAGGGGGATATCCGGGGTGGGGATGGTTACCATTTTGTCAAAAAACACATGTTTTTCACGGGGCGTGTTTGGGGCGTATATAGATACTATACACACGACTTCTAATTCCAGGGCGCCTAGTATTCTCCTCGTCCTTCTCCCAGTGAAGGACCTCGCACCGTGATTCGGGCGGGATCCAGATGACCACACCCGAGCTTCCGGGGCGGGGGGCGAATGCTTGGTGGCTCTGAAAGGGCCAGGCTTACCTGTGCACCCTATGGTGCTCTGGGGTATCCATAAGGTGGGTTTCTTGGATGCATACCACGCCTGGCCATGATCTTCCCCCAACCCCTTTCATCAAGTCCCTCAGCTCGTTAATTTTTTTGGGGTTGCGGGAAGCCAGATCATTCACGTTGATTGATCTAATATCCAAGTCAGTCTGCTGTAGTATGCGTCGCCATTTCCCATTCTTCCCATATACTACGTCTACCAGCTCCATTGGATTTGTGTTTTTTGTGTGCGTGAGTGCCCTCGGTCCCCTTGTTATTTGTCGAGTATAGGGGACCATTCTTGTGCATCCCAATTTACCCCTTTGTTGAGAATGTTCTTTCTCAGTATTATGCAGATGCAGGTGAGCAGCTCGTCAGTCGACCAAACGTTGCTTGGTTTGATTTTCATTTGTTGGGTGTCCAAGATCATATTGTGCGTGAGCCATTGTAGCCCTGCTTCCTTATTTTCTTCAAATCTTACGTAAAGGTCCTTGTAGGTCATTCTCAATCCCTCCGTTGATACGCTAATGATGGCCATCGCTCCCGGTTCATAGTGTCCGGCTTCATACCACCGAGTGTTCTTGAAATGTCCAGAAACGTTCAGTCCACATTGAGAATAGGCAACAGTCCACATTGAGAAGATGACCTACAGGCATCCATAAACGTCCAGTCCACATTGAGAATGGCCTACAAGGACCGTGCATTTCCCGAGGCATTCTGACTGTTGCCTGAGACCATCGAGTGTTCTTGAAACGTCTTTCTCTTGCCATCCACAGTATCCAGAAGCCTACTACCCTGAGAAGCCTACTACCCTGAATTTGTTACCTATGCAAGATACCGGGTCGTTCTGCAAACTACCCAGCATAATAAACACCTTTGTCCATTGTATTTCAGGACCGTAGGCCATGAACCATAAGGAACTAACCCAGTCCCAGAAGCCCCTGGCCACCACGCACTCCCACCAAAGATGAGAGGTGTCCTCCAGTGACTCTTGTAGGCAGACATCGCACTGAGTGTTAATTTGCATACCTTTCTCTGCACACCAGACCGCTGTTGGAACACTTGAGTGAAGATGTAACCATTGTAATCCGGCGAGTTTTACTTCGAGAGAGGATCATTTTGGATGATTTAGGATGTCAGAGTGGGTGATTGAGGTCATGAAATAGAGCTAGATGATGACTAATCAGAAACATTGTCTACTCAGCGTTGGTTTTTTTTTTTTTTTTTTTTTTTT
>BFEA01000819.1:439484-454706 GCA_003427395.1 Chara braunii | reverse complement strand
ACACATGCTCCATCTATTGGTGGGGAGCAACACCTGCTGGAAACCGGGTCCAGCGTCCCATAGATACAACCATATCCTCACAAATTGGCACAAACCGGGAACCGGGCCCAGCGTCCCATAACGAGCACGTTCAGAAAAGTCATCAGAAAATTCCATGAAAATGAGACTAGAAACCTACTAAGAGTTTTGGAGCTACTTCAGACCGTTTTTTGCAAGGAACTTCAGAGTTAGACAATATTCAGAAAACGACTCAAGAATCCACCATCAGTCCTCTTTACTTCACTCCGGCAAGACTTATTGCAGTAAAGTCACCATCTCTGCTGCTGCTATGCCCTATTTTTGTCCTACCAGCTAGCCCCTTCACTAGTAGGACGCGTGATATCTTTCTCTCTCTCACCTCAATCCCTTTCTTGCCCGTTACTGAGAAAAGGTATGGGAATAGACTGCAGAAGTCCTACAAAAGCCCCAATACCCGCACAATCCCTAACAAAACCTTCCAAGGTTCTCCAACTCTGTCTTACTCCCTGCCGAGCTCTACCAGGCCTCACGCCCCCCATCCTGCTGGGTTACAGGGCAACACAACTCACCCCAGCTCCGGCCAGCGTCGTCCCAGCAGCAACCCTTGGTTGTCCTGTGGAATGCCCCCCCAAAGCACCCCCAGATCTCTCTACCAGGCCTCATGCTCCTGCATCAGCAGGTTACAGGGCAACACCCCAGCACCGACCAGCGTCGTTCTGGCATCGAACAGCCTCAGGTCACTGAGTATTACAGCCTTGAAACCACCTAAACAAAGTTCCCAGGGATCCCCAGGATCCAGAAGACATTTTTAGGACAAAACAGACTACCCCCCTTTTTTAAGAACAGATTGCAACTTTTGGATAATTCTGAGAAATTCTAAAAATTTAGCAACTGCCACAGCACTGAATTGCTATCCTATCCCTAATTTCCTGTATCCATTCCAAACAACCAATCACAATTGAGCCCGTGCTGTGCACCAATCAGGCCTCTTCCCGGTCTCACACCCCAATCTGGCTCGGTTACAGGGCAGCGTAACAGAGGGGTAGGTAGATTTGCGGCTGGGAGTAATGCAGAGTGGACGCAAGAGCGTCACTGAGGCCGAGAGCGCACTGATGTCACAATCACAACATGACGTGAACACGTAGTAGTCTTAGGCCAAGGCCCAACGAGGGGCCACTCAACGATTACGATTAGAATACTAGAAAGTATTAAACACTCCGCCATCAGCATCGCTCCACTCCACAGCTAGGCCAACACCCAAGCTCCCTCCATCGCCAGATCTTCAACATCATCCCTGCTACCTTGATACTGTCGAAGTTCTGGCATAGTCCCCAACGCGTTTCTGTCAGCGCCAGAACCGACTTCTTCAGGGGGCGGCACCTCCTTGGTGTGTGAGCGACGGTCAACCATTATAATGTTGCCGCCACTGCTAATTCTATCCTCGATCCCGGTACCTTTCCCATTCTGGGGCTGTTCTCGTAATAAACCTTCCCAAAGTCCCGGTAAAAGACTCACGCGGGTACCCCAAAAGCCTCCGTACTCTTCCCAATGACAACAGGGGTAGCTCCTCTAGCTCCACAGTCGATGTGCAGGATCGAATCCGAGCCAACGCACTATTCACTACGGCTTTTTTCTGTTTTTTATCAGCGTACGACCTGTAGCTTTGCATTGACCGGTAGGAGAATGACCGGTAGGAGAATGACCGGTAGGAGAATGACCGGTAGGAGAATGACCGGTAGGAGAATGACCGGTAGGAGAATTCCTCGGACCAAACATTGTCCTCATTTCCCCCCCTATATCTGATTTCGACCCTGTTCGGAAAATTGCAGACTTTTAGCTCACATCCCAGGAACCCCCAGACCCCTTCCCCCAAATCCGTCCTTTTTAACTCCAAGTTTTTGTCCTAGATACCCGTCAATTTCTCAATTACCTTTCCCGCCCTTTGCCTCCCATGCAGAGAGCTCCCTTCTCATACAAATATAGAATCATAGATACATGGTCCGCTGATCTTATGCCCTATACCAAGTTCCTACCCCTCCCCGGTGAACCCAAAAAGCATACCTCATTGTAGATGCGTAATAAGCAGGCTAGCGGCGGGCTGCTGCTCTTGCCCATGGGTATTCCCATACCTTGTCTCAGGATCCTGGCTGCCACTACCAAGTAGGTATGGTTCAATTCGTAGTGCAGAGGCAGAGCTCTAACTGCAGCAAATGACCCCCTGGTACATTCTAAGCGGCCCAGTCATTGCTGATCAATGGTACCTTAGGAGTCGCAATGCGATGTTTACTTCTTCAAGAAAATATAAAAGAATGCCATGTGGGCACAAGTAGTCCAGCTTGTTACAATTACTCATCTTCGGCTGCGGGGTAGTCCACTCTGTCAAATTGCTGTCTTTCTAGGTAGGACCCTGCAGCTTGCTCTCATTACAGGGACGCTGGACCCGCTTCCCAGTAGGTGTTGCTGCTCCGCGCCAATAGATGGTGCCTCCCCGAGAGTGTTGGTGGTGTCTGCTCCTATCATCACCCCTATAGCATTAGCTTGGGTTGTTATCCGTCAGACAAAGGACTGTCTGAGGAAATTAAACCACCAGTACTTGGGCACTGCGCGCCGCGCCGGCCGCACCTTTTTTGAAGCGGCGGGGGCTGTCGATACGATTTATCGACGGCCCGCCGGTAGCGAAATTCTCGTAGCGTTAACGCTAAGGCGTCGCCCAAGTACTGGTGGTTTAACTGCTGAAATTTGATTTCATTGAGGCTTTATGCAGGAGCCAGCTTGGGGTGGAACTGTCTGAAAAATGGCCCCTATGTGCATGCTCATAAATTGGGTATTAATACTGGAACTGGGGGCCTTTTTGTTGTACTATCAACTTCTTTTTTCTTTTTTTTTTAATGTATATAAAGGAACACATATTGACGAGTCGGTGAAACTCCATAAAAAAAAAAAAAAAAAAAAAAAAACCTCCAGCAAAACGGTCTGTCACAGCTGTCTGTATCTTGTCCATTTATGATTTCTCCCTTTCTGTCCACAGTGCAGCAGGCAATACATATAGTCCTTCGCTGCAACACCATCAAAACCCACAAATTTTGGACAGCTGTCGTAGGAATTTCGATAGGGAGTGTTTCGACCGCTTACCCCCTCTTTGCCACACAGAAGTAACGAAATGATGAGCTTGTGAAAGCTGTGTGCGAAAAGACAAACGGGGTGGGAGGAGGAGAGGACAAACATATTTCGCCCCAACCTCAGAGGCCCACTTGGATAATATGAAGGCGAAACTTTTGAAAGCGCATGATCGGGATGGAAGTCTTGTCGATAGCACCTGTTGAAACTCATTTCTGACACCTGTCGTTTTTTTTTTCTTCGCATCATGAGTTTGGATAGGCTGCGCGGTGGTAAAGAAATGTTGAAAGCCCCGTTTTCGATAGTGGTGTGATGAGGGCCATAGTCATAAGAACTGGTGTGATGAGGGCCATAGTCATAAGAACTGCCGACTGCACCGTAGGCAGAGAGGGAGAAAAGGCCAACAAACAAGGGACTATGACTGTTCCATTGGAGTTTCGTCGACTCATCAGGAGAAAGGCCCCAGGATTATTCATTTTCTGCCTGATGATTATGAATATAAACTGGCAGAATGAATATTCCAGCCAAGTGAGACCTCACCTGAGGAGTTTGAACAGACCATCTTCATTAAAAGAGCTGCCCAACGAGTTGTAGCCACAGAGAGAGAAGAGGACAGCAAGGGGCTGTGACAGATAGTTTTGTCGGAGTTTCACCAACTCTACAGTCTTTTTTTTTTCTCTTTTTCTTTAATAAAATAAAAAAAGCCCAGGTTGTTGTAGAAGCCGGACTCCAGGCACACAGGGTTACTGACACAGCTATTGGTAGCCCTACAGTCCCTTTATGCTCCGTAAGACCACTTTCTCTACCCATCCTTCTCGGCAATTCTCCTAGCGCACCCCTATCCTACTATCCTACCTCAGTGTTGAGTACTCAGGACTATCACCATGCTCTTGGACCAGACAGTAGTTCTAGGCACCGAGGCAGGGCCAAGCGTGAAGCCTTGAAAGCCCCACGCAGCCCCAGTTGAGGCACAGTCAAGCAAGCCGTGTTACTTCGGTACATCGGGTGCCAGGCTCAAGCATTATGTCTACTTCACCTACAAACCCCCATTCTGGCATGTTATTTGTTTTTGTTATCTGTACGTTATCTATGTATCCTTACTCAGGCATCCCATTCCTTTCTACAGATGTCAGATACCGAGGTGGGACAAGGCCAAGCGCGAAGCCTTGAAAGCCCCAGCCACCCCCAGTCACGTGTACGTGCTATCTGCGTGATATCTATGTGTCCATGGTTCTAGATACCAAGCCCGGGCAAGGACAAGCGCGAAGCCTTGAGAACCCTTGCCCACCACAGTCGTGTATGTGTATTTTTCCTTTCTACAGATGTCAGATACCGAGGCGGTACAAGGCCAAGCGCGAAGCCTTGAAAGCCACAGCCAGCCCTAGTCATGTGTATGTGCCATCTGTGTGATATCTATGTGTTCATGGTTCTAGATACCAAGCCCGGGCAAGGACAAGCGTGAAGCCTTGAGAACCCTTGCCCACCACAGTCGTGTACGTGTATATGCCATGATTCCAGATACTGAGGCTGCTCCTACCAGCCCCAGTTGTAGTGTGGACCCCCCACCAAGCCCCTGATGAATTCCGTATACATAGGGTTGTACTGTCGTGTGAATGGCGGCCCTATCTGTGCAAGAACCCCCCCAAAGTCTCTAGCCAGACTCGAACCCATTCCCTTATGTGACAGCAGTGCCCTACCATACGTGCTACGTTGTGAATTGATGCCAATGTATGATATGCCAGAACAGGGAAGAATATCAGAACCAAGCAGCCCACGCATAGTCAAGACCCAGCATACAACAACCTGGCCTAAGTCCCCTTGGGTGGTGCGCAGGCAGTGTCTGTATAAGCTTACCGTGCGTCCGCCCAAGGGTGTGTGTGTCCAGCCGTGCGTCATTCTAACGCTCTGCCGGTGTCAATGCGCAAGGCTGCAATTGAGTTTTGAACCCGCAACTTCATACCACAATGCGCATTTCCAACCGGTGCTCTAACGACTGAGCTACATCAACTGGACTCCAACTCCAACTCTACAGTCTACAAATTCCCCTGGTTGTTGATGCTGTGAGTGATAACCCTCCTTAACACGGGTTAACACTGGTTGTGGTTAAGCATCAACAACTGCCCCGCAACCAATACCCCTCCAAGGAGGTGAGCACCAACCACTGCCAAAGGTACCTGTGATGAAAATCAAAGCAGACTATCACTCACCCGCACAGGCAAAAAACAAATTATGGGACAAATATGGAACAAATGTTGCACAAATGGCTGCCACTACCAGGTTTGAACCCCACAATGGTTCACCTACTCAGTCAATCCCCTGGGTTGCAGGGTAATCAATGCTGGCAGGCCCGCAGTCACCGTCCTCACCTTTGCTCAGACATTCTTTTTTTGTATATGGGACGCTGGACCCGTTTTCCAGCAGGTGACGCTCCCCACCAATAGACGGAGCCTCTCCCAGGTGTTAGTGGTGTCTGCTCTTATCAGCAGCACTAACACTGACGGGGGTGTTTCAAAAAAAAAAAGCAGTTCAGGGGATGGTGGACTGCAGCTTTGGCACAGGCAAAAAACAAATTATGGCACAAATGTGGAACAAATGTGGCACAAATGGCTGCCACTGCTAGGTTTGAGCCCCACAATGGTGCAGTAGTTCAGGGGACGGTGGACTCCAGCTTTGGTAAAATGAGCCAGCGCATGAGTAGGCCTCCAGGTTTTTCAAGAGTGTCAATAGTTGGATCAAATATCCAACCGTCCTTCCTAAAATTGACAAACTTTGTGTGTGGTGTCCATGTAGAGCACAAAGAATTGCTGATGTTACTGGCAGAGACTGGACTACGGTGGGCCAGGAGATCCCGCTGCGACCATCCACAGAATTTCCCGACCCCTTCCCACCCCACCAGCTGGCATTGGTCGATATGCAATGGTACGGAGCAAGTGAACAGACCACAGGCAAGACCACAGGCCAATTGGACCAAGTAAGGAAGAAGCGGGTCAACAAACAGGGCAAGGAAGGTATCAGCAGGTATTCTTCAGAAGTAGGAAGAGCCGCTAGGGAAACATGAGTGATCTGGCGGTCTGGCGCAGACTGAAGAGGCGCGCCCTGAAGGGTACTGTTGTCCAACATACTTATCTTTAACCCTGCACAGTTAATCCCCTGGAAACAGGGCAATCAATGCTGGCAGGCGTCGGATGTCGGATGTACAATGGGACGCTGGACCCTCTTTCTAGCAGGTGCTGCTCCCCGCCAATAGACCGGAGCACCCAGGTCTCTTGCTAGGAGGGGGTGCTCTTATCACCTCTCCTAACAAAGACCCCGGGGTAATTTAAAAAAAAAAAAGTAACTAAACAGCCAGTAACTACCAAGGAGTACTATTTATTTATTCAAGGAGATAGTGGCCCATATCTGCTAAGAGCAAAAGGGACAGTAAACACTCTTTTCTCGATACAAGAGCATTGTGTGTGTATTTAAGGTGAGTACTTCGTCTTAAAGTTACAACTCAAGGGTGTCTATACAACACAAGGAGGGCAATAAAAGTCGATGTCTGTAGCCTGTGGCCCCAGCTCCACCAGTCACTCCATATACTCCGAGCCCGTGCCTGCTTTTTTTTTAAACCACCAGTACCTGGCCCAGCTATCGGCAGCGGCGCTTCCCGTATACGCGCCGCGCCCTGCCGGACCGCATTGGCTGGAGGCCGCAGGCAAAACGAAAAAGAAAGTTGCGACGGCGGTTCGGCAGGACTTGGCACGCAGTGTGCTGGGAGGCTCGGATTCAATAGCTGAGCAAGGTACTGGTGGTTTAAGCTAGATTCTTCTCTCAACTCCACCTTACACTACATACCTACCACTACTCATAGTATTACGGAGAACCCGTAGCACCCAGCCCAAGTTCAGCGGCCTAGTTCAGTTGGTAAGGCTCGCAAGTGGCATTCGGGACGTCTTGGGTTCAATCCCCATTGGGCATGCTTGGCGCCCGCCACCTAGAGATAGACCACTGGATCCTCCGATCGGCATTGAGCAGAGACTGCTGATGTTCTTAGGGGAGGGCACCGGAGGGGAGGGGCAGGGATTGGTCCCTTGGCATGGTCCCTGATGCCACCAGCTATCTGCTGGCCGGGATCGCCCACCTGGTCAGGCGCAGTCCCAGCATGTTCCCTCGTATTGTGAACTCGGAGGCCGCGCCTTCGATGTACCCGTGTGGCCAATCAAATTCGTGCTTGAGGATTGACTTGCGATTAGGTGAAAATCGCATCAGAGAGACCGCATCAGGTTTACTAGGGGAAGGAAAAGGCTAGTCATGACCTGCGTAGCATCGCGTTCGGGCTTGGTGACCGAACCCGAACGCTCGGTACCGAGCCCGAACGTGGCCCAAAATCGACCGAGCCCAAATATTTTTATTTTTATTTTTTTTAATGTTTTTTAAATATATATTGGGAGGCCCCTGGAGGCATTGCTCATCACTCCTGAACATATACACACACATACACACACACACACACCAAACACGCACACACACACCTCCCACACACACCCCACACACCACACACACACGAGGACACGTTCGGCAGCTCCCTGATTTGCACTCAGCCGACCATGTTCAGTTCCCGCTCGGCCGAGCGTCCGAACATGTTCGATGTGCTACACAGGTCATGACTTGTAATAACTTTTAAAGCGAAAGGGTGATATGGACAATACAAAACATGTATGTTGTTGTAATAACTTCTAATGAGGAGGAGTGATATGGACAATACACAACATGCATGCTGATGATGTTTAGACATGACAAACAGGACAAGTTTCACTTCTGTCACGTGAGCAAGAGGCCCATTGGGATCATGGTTAGACTAAAGAAGGACATGTATCTCCATGCATTCTCCCATACTAAAGAAGGATATGACAAGGTTCACTTTTGTTTTTCTTTAGTTTTCCATTGTCAATAATTCACATGCTAACTTTGATGGTCCATCAGGTTGCACAAGAACATGTTTCTCAAGTGCATCATGACTGAGAAAGCATAGGAGCAAATGTGAGAAGGCCAACGGGCATTAGGGTATCACTGACCGATAACCCGTGGTGGAATGCATGCACAGATAGATGCAGTGCTGGTGGCATAATAGAATAAATTATGACAGAGTGAGTGAGTGCCACCTTTTTTCTCTTTCCTCTTTGATCTTCTTGGTCTTCTTTCTCCATTGCGCACAAGTGGGACAGAGCATACATAGCATTTGATGAAAACACCAGTACTTCGCCCAACTATTGATGCCGGGCCTAAAAACGCCTTGAGCATCAAGTTTTGCTGAACCGCTGACTTTTTTTTTTACTTTTGGTTGCAGCCAATGCGGTTCGGTAGCCGCGAAGCCCGCAAGATGTGGCGTATTACTGTGCAAGGTCAGGCGATGTTTGAGCGAAGTATGGGTGGTTTAAACATTCATGTAAACAACCAGTGTCCTAGAGCCTATTTTAACCAACCAGTGTTGAAATATTCAGTCATCTGGTACCAAGCCTCTTTTTGCTCAAGTCTCACCGGGGCAGTTGTTCTTTCCACCTGTGTCTAAGGCCTTTTGTGGTCAAGGCAGCACAAGAGGAGCAGGTGATCACAGGTGTTAGGCCATCGCTGCTCCTGACAGACTCGCCCAAACACGACGCACCGTCATTATGGTTGTACCGGGCCGAAAAGATCAGTTGTATACATTCGTTACCAGGGTGCGCTATAACGAATGTATACAAGCCATCTTTCCGGTCGGGTACAACCATAATGAGGATGTTTGTATTCGAGAAAGATGATAGTGGGGGAAGAGAGGGAGGGAGGGAGAGAAGGGGGGGGAAGAGGGAGAGAGAGAAAGGGAGAGAAAGAGGCAAACAAAGAGAGTGGCACAGCAACAAACAGAGAGGGTGTCTTCCCCGGGACACAATGCACCCTCATTATAGCAGCATAGGCCAGCAAGATTGCTTGTATACTTTTATTATTCCATTATAGTACGAGAGAGAGTGAGAGAGAGAGAAAGAAAGTTTTCCCCATAGCACAACACACCCTCGTTATAGTTGTACAGGGTTAAAAAGATAGCCTGTATACATTCCTTATCACTGTATTTTTCTTTCTTTCGTTGTTGTTGTTTTTTTCATAGATGCTTTGTTTCAGTCTCCCCTATGAAATGGGAGATTAACAACATGACACACCTTCCGCCCTCTTGTTTTGGAAATGCATATAGGCAAGGTGGAGGGCGCCTTACTAAGAAATTGACAAACCTTTGGAGATAGTGGACATTGTGACCCACAATCGTAATTATCCCGGGCACGTTTGCCAAAGCTCTACCACTCTTGCTTGGAATTACGTGCGAAGGCCAGAATACGTTTTGTCAATAATTTTTTCATGTCAGGGGCAATGCTGGTTTAAATGATCCAACCTCCACACTTTCATTTTAGAGAATACGGTGAGATTAATCAGAAAACCACAAAATATGGAACTCGAGTTATATTGTCATCGGTTCCATAAGTAGAAAAATTTTTATTGATTATTAACCCAAATCCAAACAATATAAAAAATAAAATTTCACTTATACCCTCATACCTTATCCCTATCCATTAATGTTTTTTTTTCTTTTACCGATAACAATATTTTTTGTGCTTTTAACTACTGTTACCCTTTTTCTCTCTTAACCAGTTTCATATATCATTTGGTTGTCTTTCAACCCAATGTCACCTCTACGGTCGGTAAAAGTGGAATGAATGATGACGACAACAGATATAAGAAACATCCTTAGGCCGAACAATTCTTATGGTAAAAAACAACATTTGTCTTAAAGTTACTTTGTCGGCCTTAACAATCCTTCTTAAAAGCAAGATAATAAATTTGAATAGTTCAATAATGAAATAGAAACAAGGATTGTAGAGCAATGAAAATAAAAAATTGGTCAAGCTTAGTATTTCCTTATTACACGTGAATATGAAAAACCCTACACATTAATAACTAAGTCATTTTCGATGAGCTTGATTTATTCCAGAAGCTTCTTTTTTATTGAATATATCATAAAAGGGTCAAAATGTCATCACCTTAAGTGTTCAAAGGTGTGCACGGAGGGTCATATAATTTAGTCATAGCTCGACAATAGAATGCTCATATGTTCAAAAGATTCGAAGTTGACGGCGGACAATCTTACTCAAGTTTGTCATTTGTGATTTCTCTTATATTTGCGGTATGCATAAGTAAAACTGTGTCGGTGGTATCAATTTTCTCATACTGATTAAAAACACAATTTTCACAACTTGCAAAAAGCTATGGTGAACACTAAAAGATTTTGGGCTCGTGATATGAAAAAAATACAAATTAGAAAAAATGAGTATGTTCCACAATCACGAGTTCACATCCTGGATAGCGTTGTCGAGCGCATCGGTTCCCGCCTTTCTGCAAAGTGAGGGAGCTCTTCCGGCCATGTCACGCAAGAGTAAAACAAAACCAAAACAAGAGACAACTTGGGAACGGCGTAAAATAACCCCGGGAACCCTTGAGACGGACGTGGTTGCATCGCTCTTTTGCCGCTCTAGCTGGGTGCGCCAACTGTACTTCCCACGGTTCCCTACGACAGGATAGGTTCCTGTGGGGCATAAACTTTCCTTCCCTAAGGGGTTGTCACCACCGTTAGGGGCGTATCCCTACCGAGCTACTGACCCACGTGCAAACGTTTTTAAATGCAATTGCAAAAGTAGGTCACCGTAGTCGATAAGAATGTACATCCAATCCAAAGTATTATCTGAGAGAATTTAAATCTTCATTTGATACATCCAATATCACAAGATCAAAATAAAATCCGACCACCCTGAGTCGAACTCCACAAAACAATCATACAACCGTCAACAAGGAGTTGGTTACCGACAATAACATTAATGCAGCCGACAAGGTAATCGGTTGCCTTAGTTTTGACTTGATGAGACGCATTGCCAAAGTCATTCATTCCAACCTATCGCTGACCTAAGATTAGACACGCACACAGATGTGTCCATATGCTTCCAACCTTTCTGGATAGGGTGCTCTGCGGATGATTCTTGATCAGGTACATTGCTTGAAATGTTACATGTCTCTCCCTTTAGGAAGTGGTCTAGGGTACTCCTCCTCCTCGTTCGAGCACAAGACTCGGATCTTAGAAGTCGGACAGTCTCCAACAAATCGGCAAGTACCCCATCGTAGAACGGTCCACTCTGGGTCGATAACAGGGCTGGCTCCTGAAGCAACGAACCCCCGCCCCAGATGCTTCCTAGAGAAAAATAATGTGTGCACTACAAGTAGCTTTCAATTATTCTCATTTCTCCCAAGTTCAGGGTAACTTGGACGAAAAGAGTATTAGGAGGTGGAAAACAAGAATCATTTGGACAAGTATAGGTAAATAAGGTCATTTAGGATAGAAAGGGTCAATCCTTGGGAGAAGACTAAGTTCGTTTGACTTTATCTGCTTTATTTGAATCGAATTCATTTTATGATACTAAATTAATCTTCTTGAAAACGACAAATTTACTTTGACAAACAGGCAGGTGGAAGGTAGAAATATGACAATTTTTTTCATCTTCCCGAGTAGACACCATCAAAGTTGTCCTTTAAAACATTTTTTTACCTACCTGCACACCATGTCAAGCAACAAGTTCAAAGAGAAACCAATACAACCCCGCACCCAAGTCAGACATTCGAATGCATGACTCACACAACTTTACTCTACCTTTTCTTTTGAACATTCAAAACGAACAGGGTCAAGCAAAGTGTGGGTTCACACAGGTGTGAAAGGAAATCCGAGTCCATCAACTGACTGACCTTGAGTGAAGTTTGATCTAACTCACTCAAGAAAATTGATTAGTATGTCAATCAAAAGAAAATAATCACCGTAGAATATGAAAATATGTGGCTCACAACTCCACAAGTTCCACAAGTTGTGGCCTTTCTCCTTAGTCACTGTCCGCGTCCTCTCCCAAATGTCAAAATAAGCAGCTGAACCAAAAAAAAAACCCTCACGCGAGATAGCCCTCCATAAGGGTGTTCCCACAATGAGTTCTCACGTGGTCCCAATGTCCCAAACAGTCTCAATGCAGTCCCAACTGCACTTCACCAAAAAATTATCTCCCCAACCAATCGCAAGTCCACGCCGCCTCTAATCACCACGTCCGCTCACAATAATCACACCAACTTGTCCGTCCTGATCTGAAAATCAGTAACACCTGGTCCCGAAATGCTCCCTGATGGTCCCAGTGCAGTCCCACACCATCGCCCATAATAATAGATGGTTCATAACTCAAAACTGCTCGCATCGCACGCCGCAAAAAAATAAAGTTGCCCCTGGCTCAAAACCACATGTGCCACGAGCCCCAATAATCAATGTCGTTCGTACTCACTTCGTACTCTCTTCTTGCCGCCGATCCACACACCACTGTCGCACAGACCCAATCGTGCACCAGTGTCAACCCAACCTCTAGGCAATTGTTGTTCGCCACGCCGTCAAAACCGGTACCACGCCGCCGTATCAAAAAAATTAGCAGCAGTTCTCAACGAAGTGTCGCTGCCGTGCCAAAATTTTGGCCATGTAACCTCATAAAAAAAACATCGTCGTTGTCGTACTTCCAAATGGACAACACTTCCCCTTAGGAAGATCTTGATGTCGCCACGTCGTCAGTCCGGCAGCACCTCACCGTCGAAGTGTCGTTGCCGCCGTGCCAAAAACAAATTGGTTGCAGTTCCCCACCGAAGTGTTGTTGCTGCCTTGCCAAAACAATTGGCAAAACTTCCCCATCGAAAGTGCTGCTGCCGCCACCTTATTCCCAGTCCTCAGCTATGGATGGCTGCCTCCCTTCTCCTCCTCCAACAACAGAAAAATTTCCCAAAATTAAATAATCATTCGATAGTAAAATTACATTCTAAATTCTAAATTTTCATTCCATCTTGAAAAACGTCATTCCAATTTTAAAATTTCCTGTCTTACTTGAAAACTTTCATTCCAAGAATGGGGTATCCCTTCTGATTTGAACTGCATGCTAGAGATGGAATGAAAGTCTGGATGAGTTCATCAAATATTTTATTTGGACTGTCATTCTATGTAAGGATTTTCAGTCATAAATGGGTTCATCCAATCTGAATTAGAAGGTATTTGTTATAGTATAATGAAAGTTTAATTAAGACATTTCAGAAACTCATTTACACTTTCATTCCATCTTGAACAAATAGATGTAGTTGGAAGAAAAAACTCATATTTAGACGGAAACTTGTCAAATAAAACTGGAAGTTTTAGAAATGGACGAACATTGGAATGATAATTTATAAATATGAAAGATTTTTTTTTTAATGGAATGTTTTTTCAACTTTCATTTCTCGTGGAAATTTTTCTGTTGAACTCTCTGCAGACCTCCTCACTCCACCAGCAGCATCTCCTCTCCAGCAGCATGCAGCAACCAGCCAGCATTCACCCAAGTGAATGTCCCATCAGCACTGCCACATGTGTGAGGCTGCTGGGTGGAGTGCTGACTTTTATAGCCAGCCGAAGGCATGTGGGCAGTTATTTTACCCACAGTCAGGCAAAAATTTGTGGGTGCTTCTGATCCTCGATCTAGATCAACGGCGAGGAGCTCGATGTCTTGGTTTTCCCGTAGGGGAATTAAGGTCACCAACCCCCATAAGTACCTAGCAATTTCCCCAGGTCAGGTACTCTTGGAAATGGTTGAACTTAGCCATTTCCAGTTGCTTGCTCAAAATGAACAGGCGCAATCCCACGATCCCCTAGACCTTTCTGGGGTTGCACCTGTCTCGCGGCTGCGGCCATATTTGTGGCCGTTACTTTTTTTTCCTCTCTTTTCTTTTCTTTTCTTGTCCCCCCCCCCTTCGTTTCTCTGTGCAGGGGGCAACTCGCCGTTCAAAATGAACGGTCACTCCCTCCTCTCAGTCATTTCACTGAGTAGATTTAGTGTCAAGCTTAACAGGGTCTACATTTTCCCTGCTGCCCCAACGTGCGCCCGTACCTGGGCTCCAACAAGGTCAGGTTCAGGCGCGTCGTTGGTTGTTGCAGCCCATTCTTAAAATTGGACGGGTGCAGCTAAAACGACACCTGCAGCACTTGAAACAGATGAAGGAAATGGGMAAAAAAAAAAAAAAAAAAAAAAAAAAAAAACCCTTACATGAAMRAATAGGTTGCCCTTTGAACATGGGTGCATACTCCTTCTGCTACTCGTTCGTCGAAATGAACGGGTGCATAATGGAGTGGTAACTACAATGAAGGGAGGGTAATATGTACCGGTGTATATTTTCATGTTCTAACGGTAGATTCATTCGATTTTGTTCATCATATCAATAAAAGTGGCATGAGGTCATTCCCAGGTAAGACCTTTCTTTCTCTCTCTCTCTTGCGGAAGGCGAAGGGCGGCTCAACCAGAAAGGGAACTGCCTGGTTCTGGAACACTTGGGACACTAGACAGAGTCTGATCAAGCCTGGGAGCAATGGTAAACCCGTACTTTCGCCTTGGTTAACTCAGAAGTCGATATAAACTCTTCTTACTTCCCCGCACTGTAGCAAAACAAAGCAAAGTTGGGTATAACTCCCAGGGACACTAGTTGGAAGTCCTCCTTTTGGTTCCTGGGTCTTTTAGTTCATCTTCCTTTATGTTTTGCCCGCAAATGGGACGCTGGGCTCCGTTCCCACCTTGAGTTCATATCGGATTAGTTAAAACTGTAAAATTTTGTAGGTAGAGGTTCTACAGGTACTGTAGTACAAGGGTTGTAACGAAAAATTAACTCAGAAGTTATTAACCCATAGATCTTGAATCCTGCCCGTAAGTCTAGCAGACCACGCAATTCAGACAACCTCTTGGCAAAGAGGTCTTACGAACAGGACTGAGTTACTTTTGCATAGAGGTAGGGAGTAGAAACCACTTTTAAACTTAGTTGATGTTCTACATTGTTGTGGTGTTGTATTTCCAGGGGTTGGCCCCCTGCAGGGCTTCTCCCTGTAAGCAAAACTTGGTAACGCTCCCAGATGATTTTATTCCAGATAGACTGTGAGGACCCCAACCTCTATTATGATCATATAAGCCTTGGGCACTTTACCCGTGTTTAAAAAAAAAAAAAAAAAAA
>BFEA01000819.1:415818-427484 GCA_003427395.1 Chara braunii | reverse complement strand
AAAAAAAAAAAAAAAAAAAAAACAATAATCTGGAAAAACGATATAGGGAGAAAATAAATTAAACAAGATTTGTCTGAGCATTACATCCGAATCACGTACCAAATTTGAAATAAAAATAAAATACGGAGAACAAATGCTAATAAAAAAATTAAAAAAAAATAAAATAAGGAAATTAAATTTAGTGAGTGCGCAAGCACGCTTTCGACACCACCATCTTTGGCGATTTTTCATTGTTTTTTGGCATATCTAAGTGCCCTGAAAATTCACAGATGTTACTTCATATAATAAAAAACTCACTAAAAAAGTTTCAAAAAATAATAAGATTGTTTAAACCTCGAACTAAAGTGAAAACAAATGTGGGCGAGCACGTTTTGACACCTTCATCTTTGGCAAATTTTAAGTCTTATTTGGTTGAGCCAAATGACTTAAAAATTTATAGGCATGTACCTCACGTCATAGAGATCTCATAAAAAAAGAATTCAAAAAAATATATATTTTTAGGCCCCGAAATAATTTTTGGCGGGGGACGAACGCCGTCAGGTTCGGACCCTGTACGAGACCCTGAACGCCCTTACTTACGGAGGTCTGCTCGGGGACCTTCGTACGTACGGGCTGGTGATCCTAAGTACAATCATATAAATAGTAAATGCATGAAAATGATCTATAAACAAATCACCTGTATCTAAAAAACCTTGGCATCATAACTATTTTTCCTCCTACAATGATTAGTGATTTTTACCACACTGGACTATGGCTCTGTACTAAGAGAAGCATACGTAAAAAAATCGTTCCGACTGACAAAACTCCCAAAATATTTCAAGGATTTAGTCTGTATACCTTATAATTCATCATTGTTTGAGTAAAAAAAATTATGTTCGTTAATGTAATGTTGTTATCTATTTCATTTATCATAATATTGAACTTAAAAACTCTTAAGCTATGGTGAAAAGCCTAAGCAAGTGGAATGCACGATAAAAAGCATGTGTTGCAAGGTTTTGATGCATTTTCCGGATTGCATTAAATAAGGTTACTATTTTGAGTAGCAGACATAGGGTAACCACCTTGGATTTGAAACCAATTAATATGAGGTCGGGCTTGTTAAGTCATTATGAAACAAGGGTATTCGAAAACATATTTTAACTCGTGTTAGTATTGTATGATTCATAGATTGTAGATTGATAAACACTTGGGATTAAGTATTATATATTTTAGTCTTCTTGGCTTTGAAACCGACAAGTCTGAAAGAGCATAGGTTGCTCAAATTATTAAAGGATGTTCAACTTGTAAATCTATCATTTCGATTATCTATCTTTTTAGGATGGTCGGTTATTGGCACAAGTTAAAACAAATCAAAGATTATCAATGAATGCAGTTCTATATTTCATAAATTTTTAGACATACAGATATGAGTTCATGCTTCATCTTTATCTTATGGAATGCCTCAATAATTTTAAAATCTTATTTAAATGAGTAATTATTTTTTTTTATCAATATTTTTGTCTCTTATTTAATATTGACTTATATACCTATTAGGCATATTGCATGCCTAAGTTAGTATATTGAGAGTAATAAGAATTAAAGATATTAACTCATGAATACCACTGTCATTTCGTATTTATTGAACTAAACAACTGACACCTTTGTTTTATAATGATACATCATGTAGGTTAAAATTATTTGTTTTTTCAAATGCCACCAGAGTGGTCCGAGGTCACTTGTCCGGTCAGGCAAAACAAATAAAAAAATAATATTTTTTATTTTTTTATTTTTTTTTCATAAAGAATTTTGATCTGACCTTGAGACAAAGTTGCTCTGCTAATTTGTTTGCATAACATAGTTTTTTGTTGGATTTCTTTTATTTGTCTATATATATATATATATATATATATATTTGATATAACCCCCCTCTGGTCCTTGTACGGTTGGGCCGCCTCGAAAAATAAGGTGACCTAAGTGACCTGACTACTAGCCTAACTTTTCTACACACAAATATTATATTGAGTTTCTTTTTTTTGCATGATCTCCTTATAAATGAATAAAAATTTAAGTAGTCGTGTTTGTTTTTTTTTTTAATTTTTAAAAATTAACCTAGGCTACCAGCCGGGCCGCCCGAGTCACCTTGTTTTCACGGCATACTGGCAGTGTGAGGACCATGCAAGTTCTCAAAAAAAAAAAAAAAAACGCAAAAATTTTATGATGCATAGAAATAAACTGGAATAACTGTTGCCGCAAGCTCACATCCAAAATCTTTGTTAAATTTACAATAAAAAATACAATTTTTTTTTTTCTTTTCGCGTGGTTGCGCAAGTGGTATTGAGCCACTATGGTCACTTAGAAATTAACCTTATTATTATAATTTAGGCTACCAGTCGGGCCGCCCGGGTCCCGGTGGCCAGCCCGTGTAAGGACCAGGGAAGGTCCCAACAAAAAAAAAAAAACAAAAAAAAAAAACAAATAAAAAAAATCCAAAACAAAACTATGTTATGCACAAAAATAAATTGAACAACTTTTGCCTCAGGGTCACATCAAAATTTTGCACCAAATTTAAAAAAAGAACTAAATTTTAAAAATATTATTTTTATTTTTATTTTTTTTTATTATTTTTGGCCCGGTCGAGCAAGTGATCCCGGGCCACTCTAGTAGCCTAGATTATAATTATTTTTTTGAAGTTTTTTTACCTCATTCATTAAATATTTTGTTTTGTTTTTGTAATTATTCATGATTGATATTGCTTAATTGTTATTTAGTATGTTGTTAAGTTTAAATCACATCAATACCATACCGAGTTATTTTTTTCTGACGCGACCATTAACATACTACCTAGGCTACCAGTCGGGCCGCCCAGGTGATTTTGTTTGTCGAGCGACCCGACCGTGCAAGGGTCAAAGTAAGTCTAAAAAAAAAAAAAAAAAAAAAAAAAACGACTACGTTATGCAAAAAAATAAAGTVAACAATGTTTATCGCAAAGTCATATGAAAATTATTTACCAGATAAAAATAAAAAATAAAGTTAAAAACTAGCCCAACCAGGCTAAAAAGAAATTAAAAAAAAAAAACAAAAAAAAACCGACTACGTTATGCAAAAAAATAAAGTAAACAATGTTTATCGCAAAGTCATATGAAAATTATTTACCAGATAAAAATAAAAAATAAAGTTAAAAACTAGCCCAACCAGGCTAAAAAGAATTAAAAAAAAAGAAATAAAAAAAAAAAATAATTTTTATTTAAAATTTGGTAAATAATTTCATTGTGACTCTGAGGCAAAAGTTGTTCAATTTATTTCTGCATAACATAGTTTTTTTTTCAAATTTCTTTGATGGCCTTTTCTTTGGGGGGGGGGTGGACCTTCTCTGGTTCTTGCACGGGGCGGGCCGCCCAGGAAAATAGGGTGGCCGAGTAGCCTGGGTGATAGCCTAGGTTAAAAACATATTATTTTTATTTTTATTATTATTCTTTTTGGGCCCTGCCGTGCAAGTGGTCCCAGACCACTCTGGTCTAGGTCACTACTAAATTCAAGGGGCTGGCTACAGAAACGAAATGGCTGGCAACGCCAGCCAAAAGATGGTCTACTATGTTTTTTTTTTTTTCTTCTTCTTTCTTCACAAAACATTTATAGGATTGAAAAATTGCTGATCAAATTTTATCATGTAATTCTTTCAATTAATCATCATCATTAAACCCTCACATTCTTCTTTATATGAATATCCCTCTATGTATTTTTATAATCATTTTTTCACTTTTTTTTTTACATGCTTATCCATGGTAATTTTTAAATCCATATAATGGTTTTTTTACTTTAGTTTGATTATAAATTTTAGCAGTGTTATATTTCCTTTCATCTTTACTAACGTGTCATACTATTAAAGGTAATTAATTAATAGTAAAAGAAATGAATTAGTGAAAAAATGAAACGAATGAATAAACAAGTTCATGCACAAACAAACAAACGATTGAAAAAAGAAAAAAAAATAGAGGAAGGAAAAAAAAATAAATAAATAAACCAATGGATGAGCGAAGGAGTGAATAAACACAGAAATGAATAAAGACGTATTGAATGGATGAACTAAATGGAATAAATTTATAAATAAATTTTAAATTAATAAATAAATAAAATATATAATATGTTGAGGGATCGATACCCAAAAAAAAAAAATGTAACATATGTTTTTCACTTTATCACAATGACTTGAATAAGATCTTAGTTTCCTAGATATAACACATTTTTATTTATTTTTTTTTTTAATACTATTTAGTAAGGTTAAGCATTTTGTGCTAAGTTGCGGAAGCACATACACACATATATTCACATACATATCTTATATAAGAATGCATTAGCGACCACGTCCGCTATAGTATTTTTTATTTTGTAAAAAAAATAAAATTTATTGATAGGAAGCAACACCTGTTTTAAAGCAGGTATAGTATCCAATGCATAAGGCCTCGTTTAACACATCTTAAAAACCTTGTAAAACTCTTATGTCCTATAGTAGTTAGTTTCACCTGAACAACTTTCTTGTTTGATGCATTGTTATAAAGTGATTATGTAAAAAGAGTCGTAGGGTAGATTGTCATTTAATAGCATTAGGGGAAAAAAAGTTTTGTTTCAGGTAGTCGAGTTCCTCTTGTGCAGTACATCCTCACCAGTTCGAAGAGTTCGAATCTTGAGTTTCAAGGACCGTTGCACGTTCCCTTGATAATTTTGAAGGAATAACTGTGTCGTCCTTGAAACTCTAGTGCGAGTCATGAAACCAAAGTGATAAAATAATGCAAACTAAGCAATGTCATATCGATAACTTTCCCTGGGAGGTGCCTGGGCCCATCCAGAGTCACACTGTTAATTTAAATGTTTCAGTCTTTTCTGTTTACCTAGATGATATGATGGGTCAATTATTTGCTTTATTCGTTTTCACTTAGGAACTAGAATAAAGCAAACATGCTTTGCATAAAGGGCATGATGGGTCAATTATTTGCTTTATTCGTATTAAATCACTAGTACTTCCTAAAGTTGTGCCAGTTAACACGATTTTAGGAAACGTACGGGCTAGTGCAGGAGCGCTCAGATTCATCTGATTATAAACGTTTCTACTCTATTTTTTTCCGCGCCCAATATCTGGGTCAAGTACTGGTGCTTTAACTTAGGAACTGGAATAAAGCAGACATGCTTTGCATAAAGGGCAATTTGCGGAGGGTTTGTACGAAAATGTAAGAAACCTCGGGGTTATTTGCATCCTTTTCTCGTTATGAGGGGCACATGGTCATTGGCCGTCCTGTCCAGATTCAACAGGTAATTGAATTGGTTGGGCAAAATAAAAAAAAAAAAAAAAAAAAAAAAAAAAAAAAAAAAAAAAAAGAAAAAAAAAAGATTAAAAAAGAAAAGKGTTAAGAAGACTCAGTTGAGCTTGACTCTAGTTTGACTCGTGAGCTGTCTGGGTACCATTGGGTCGCTCGTTTCGAAAAATGAGCTGCCTAATTGAATTGGTTGGGGAAAAAAAAAAAAAAAAAAAAAAAAAAAAAAGATATCGAGCCCCCAACGTAGTTCGCGGGGGCAAGGTCCCACTTGCACGGCTCAAACTACCACTCCCCCCGACAAGAAAAAAATGTTAGCTACCGGTATTCGTTTTATCATGATGGGCGTCGAACTACCAGTAGGCGAACAGCGTACCGAGTGGGATGAGGTCGGGGTTCCTGGCGGGTGGACCTGCAATTTCACTATGATCGCCGGGATTCGCATGTCCGCCTCAAGTGTGTAGGACACGTGGATCACAATTTTCCTTTTCTTTTTTGAATAAATTGCAGGGTGTTTTTTTTTTTGTTTTTTTTTTTTTCCCCAGAGTTTCACATTTTTGTTGTTTTATTTTTCGGTGCTTTTTTTTTTCCCGAAATTCTTTCCATTTTTGACTCACGACCGTTCACTGACTGTGCCTTTCCGCCGAGCAGGGACGTGCCCATCCGCCATCATTTCGTCCTTCGCCATTCGATGTGGCGCAGTCCTTTCCCCACTCTATGCGTGTTAGTGACTTGACTAGATGTAATCGATCACCTCCGACATGCATCGGCGTCGTGTGGCCCTTCGACGACGTGCAAATCGGGAATTCGACTTGGACAGGCTATCGACGGTCCCTTTCAAAAGCAACTCTCTCTCTCTCTCTCTCTCTCTCTCTCTCGCTCGCTCGCTCGATGTCTCCATCTGTCAGAGATACGCACACACTCTTGCAAATCCAAACGCCCACACTCTTGCACACCCAAACGCCCATACAAACACGCACACACACACACACACACACACACACACATACACACTCATACACACACGCACACACACACGCACACACACACACACACACACTGAAGGACGTGACATGGTGAACAGCCATATAACGTCGTTGTCGCCGTCGCCGATGTCGTGGGAGAAACGAAAGCGACGACCGTTGCCCTTTCATTTTCCACTGTCGGACATCGTCGACGGCGAGAACAGGTCAGTATCCTTCTTCTCCTCTCTTCTGTGATGACCTTTTGCCCAGCCACTCCTGTCTATGTGGCTGCCAAAACCCTAAACCCGAAAGGCCCCCACAACACCCCCTGCCTCTCTCGCTCTTCTTCGTCGTGCATGCCTCTCTCGTTGACGTTATGTGTCCTGCTTTGTGCAATCGTTCGATGGAGGTCACCACCGTCTATTTTTGTGTCCTCTACGGTTGCTTATAAGGGTGTCGTCAGTAGGGTAGGGTGCATGTCCATCGCGGCTTACACGTTCGTTGCTAGGAGGGGAGCGTGTCGGAGTGTTGTCGCAACGACAAACATATTTCGTCGTGGAGATAGCGCTCGACATAGCCCGAGCTAGAGAGAGAGAGAGCTCGATAGAGAGGGAGAGAGAGGGAGAGGATTCTTCCTCTTCTGCTGCTTGCTTCTGTCCTCCATCGCTCGTCCTCCTTCCCCTTCGGAGCTCTTCACCTTCTTCTCGAAGAGAGAGAGAGAGAGAGAGAGAGAGAGAGAGAGAGAGAGAGAGAGAGAGAGAGAATGGGCGGCGAAAGCAACACGGAGGCGGCACGAACGACAGGGGAGGGGGGGGATGCTTATAAGTTGGAATTGTCATCTGGGAGGGTCTTTATATTTTTTTGGCCGTTGGCGGTGTCCCTGTATTTCAGTCGACATAGGAATATCAACATCTTGATGACGGACAAGGCCATTTGCTTTGTATACATATGTATATGGGATTTCTTTTTTTTGTAGACAAGGGTGTTTTGACCTGTGTCATTTTGTCCCGTCGTTTCAGCTTTGAAATTGGGGTGGTGTATGCATGTGGAACTTGTCATCTACGATCCGTTTTTTGTGTTATTGCTTGTTGCCCCCTGTTTTGTTGTATTTGGTTGTTCCCTTCCTCTTTTCTTTGCCTCTTTGCCCTTTGGCTGTGTGCAAGTGGGTCGATATGACACACGAGGGTAGAGGCAGCCGTCGCTCAACCTGCGTCCACGTGTCCGGCCTTGTGTGCAAGAGGTTCTGAACAGGGGGAGTTGCAAGGAAAAAGACAAAAAATTAATTGATATATATATATATATATATTCTTTTTTTTCCTCTTCTTCTTCTTCTTCTTCTTCATCTTCCCTTTTCTGTTCTACAACCATACAACCATAGCTACCTCTCACAATCAAGGGGATGCATGTTGGTCATGTGTGAGACGTCAAATTATAGCTTAGCGGCTTAGCCAAAAAACAAAAACAAAAAAAAGGTGCACGTTGCAGGGTCTCGACCAGGTAGGTGTGTACGCACGTGGCGGGAGGAGGCAAGGATCTATATGAGTTCCGCGTCATCATTTTTTTCTCTGACACATCATGGGCAAGGATCTCTCTCCCCCTTTCTCTCTCTCTCTCACTCTCCCTTTTCTCTCTCTCTCTCTCTCTCTCTCTCTCTCTCTCTCTCTCTCTCTCTCTCTCTCTTCGTCGTCGTCTTTTTCTTCTTCCTTTTGTTCATCGTCGACATCTTCTTCTTCCCCTTCTTCTGCTCTCTTTTCGGTAATCTATTGTCTCCTTCTCCTTCGTTTTCTTCTTCTTCTTCTTCTTCTCATTCTTCTTATCTGCACTCGTTCAGTTTTTTATTTTTAAAATGTGATGTTCATTGTTTTTCATTACCGACGTCGAGTTGGGGGGGGGGGGTTAGTAACGTCAGTAACATCGTAGCCCTCGCACGTGCCAACGTTGCTGCCACGTGCTAGGGCGGCGATGTTAGTGACCCCTTCGCACTGGCGGCCTGTTCGTTCGGGGCTTAAATCCGTGGCTGCCTGTTCGGATGTTGAGTACGGGTCTGTAGTAGGGGCGTTCTGCTCGGGCATTTAGTCCGGCCCTTGAGTGCGGCCCGTCAGACTTGGGGTCCAGTTCGGTGCGGGAAACAAAAGCTTGAGTGCGGCCCTTGAGTCCCGCCTAACTCAAGCCACGGACCTTACGGCCTAACTGAAGCCACAAACTCAAGGGACGAACTTAAGTCCTTGAAAAAAGGGTTCAGTTCGGACCTTTACTTCGGGCCTTCATTCGGCGCCTTCTGTCCAGGGCATGACCTCGTCCAGTGAGCACCGGAATAGAGTCCGGCCCTTTAGTCCGGGGTATGACCCCGAACTGTAGCCCCGCACTCTGGGGCGTGATTCGAAGCGGGTACTCAACGGCCCAACTCAAGTCTTCAAACCAACGGTTTTTTTTGGACCTTCTATCGGGGCCTTGAGTACGAGGATAGAGTCCGGGCCCTAACTCAAGGCGCGCACTGTACAGGCCGAACTCAAGGCACGGACTCAAGGGCCCTCACCTCGTTGTAAAGAATATGGCCAAACACACGCCCCACACCCATACAAGTAGGTGAAATCTAATTGTATGAGACTTGTACATCTGGTGAAAAAATATATAATTTGAGTTCGGGCCTTCATTCCGGGCTCTGACCCCCAACTCTAGCCCCGCTTTCTAGGGCCTAAGCCGACGCGGATACTCAAGGACCGAATTCAAGTCCTCAAAGCAACGGTTCGCTTCAGACTTTCTATCGGGGCCTTGGGGACGCGCCTCCTGTCCAGGCCTTGCCTTCGGCCGGTAAGTACGGGACTTCCGTCCGGGCCTTGGGTCCAGGCTCTGATCCCGAACTCAGGGGCCCGCACTGCAGTGCCTGACTCAAGACGGAGACTTAAGGCCCGATCTCAAGTCCTGGATGGAGATGGCGGCCATTCGACCGTTCAAATTGGGGCTTCAGTCCGCGCCTAGAGTACGGGGCTTGTCTTCCACAATGCAGTGCGGGCCTTAAGACACACACACACAGCCCGGCCTCCAACCCACACGCGCTGCCCCGCGCTGTGTGGCATACCTCACAACAACACCCTCCAAGAAACAAAGGCAACATACAAAATGAGTGTACATGTTCCGATACAATCAACGTCAGGCCCCTAACGCCAGGGCTTAGAGTATAGGCCCCGACCACATCCCTGGAGTCAACCCCCGGACAACAGGCACGAACTGTAGCCCCTCACCACAACCTCCAACTCGAGCCCCTCACCACAACCCCGGAGATATCCATCCATCCATCAATCCATCCATAAACCATGCAATTCATTATTTTGTGTACCCATCGAACACGTTCTCACACAATTCGTCCTTCTTGTCCGGCTTCGCAGATACTGTTGGCCCATCCGAGCATTGGTCATGGAACCAAACGAAGGCCGACAAAAGGTGTCCGTCTACGACATCATTCGCCAGACAGTACAACGTCTGGAGGACCCGAAAGCAAAAATCGAGGATAATGAGAGCGACGTTGCTGAGGACATCGACATACTTGAGCAAGATATAGATATATTCGTAACCAATCTAAACAGCACACGCGCAGTTATTTCATCGTCTTACTGTCGAATACGTTCGGTGGTTAGGTCTTTGAGAAACACGAGCAAACAATTGGATGCGCGGCAGGCTGCATGTGTCATGCGCGAGCATCGTCTCGATGTCGCCAAAAGGCGAGGGAGTGATGGATTGCTTCCGTCTGAGCCTCTGCAGCATCGTCGTTTTGCACCGTGCAATCATGGCGAGACCGACGTGAACCTCGATTTTTCATTGTTCGAAAGTGACCCGCTTCAATCCGGAAGCACGACAAAAACTCTGAGTAACACGTGCGAAGTTGAAGATGATTATGGGGTCTGTGTTTCAATATCGTCACATGTTGTTCAACAAGTTCATCCTTAGGAAGGCATTCGCACCGGATACAATGATCCATTAGACATGTGCATGCCGAACAAATGCATCCATGTTCACTATCGAGTTTATCCCCTCCACCGTCGCCAGAGCAAAAAAAGATAAAAAATGTTGTAGAGTTGCATTTTCTTTTATGTCATTTTCCCATCCCCGCTTGGTTTTTAGTTTCCCATCCCCGCGTGGTTGTCGACCTGTAATGATGTTTCACAACTTAGCTACTCCTCAATGATGTACGTCGTTTATGCATATTACAAATACAATGCACATATTATAACCTCTTTTTCAATTTATATCCATTTCATTTCTGTCATTTTCGAATGTTTTTTTTTCTCATGCGATTTGCAGATATATGCTTCGATCCGCGAGGATGAGTTGCAGACCAATGATGTTCCGCTGTTACTATCAAACCAACCTCAGCACCGACAAAATGGTTTATTATTACGAGTCTGTGATGCCAGTGACGGAGGATGTTGACGAGGTTCCGGAGTTTAGAAACCAGGATGAGGTAGAGGAGCAACATTCGTTGTTATGGTCGAATAAGAAAAAGTCATAAGACTTACGACTGAGATGTACATCCGACAACACACTATTGAGCACATTCGAGTGCGTATGTCGAAGCCGACCACGTACTTCGACAGCCTAGTTGTCAAGGTTGTCGCAGGTGACCGGTTGTACGACGTGGTGTATCCACTCATGTTTCGTATTCTGTACTCACATTACGACACGGTTGCTCGAGATGACATGTGGCGCGTTATTGTTAGCCCACCCTATTTTGTTTGCAATGACGAAGATTTTGCAGGTCTCTTCTTCCTTTGATGTGGGATCCGATGCTGACTTGTGCATCATTTGTGCAGTCTTATAGTTTTGTGAGTTCGTCGCAGATCCACAGTGGTCAACCAGTTTCATGGATCCATACGCTCCTGCCGTGGCGGCGGATCACAATGGCGACTTCATGGAGTTTCAGCGGCCGGCCACGCATAGGGGTGCAGTGCCTGAACGAGGACGAGCAGCACGTGGAGTAGTGAAAGTTCCCCTTGCATGGCCCGCATCCCGCGTCGACGGCCGGGACCGCCCCCTCCACGCCTAAATGCGGCCGAGATACGTGTTGCATGGCCGCATCCTGCATTTCTTGTGGAGAGTGAAGTTGCGCATGTGGAGCAGGACAACCGTATGGAGGAGTTCCTACAGACACTCGTTGGGGACAAGCGACTAGGCCCGGCACCTAACAGATTTGTTGGGTACACCCAGTTCGCTACTCTCTGCAGGTATGGGGCCGACAGAGATTGTCGACGGAGTTTGAGGAGGCCATACGGTTGTGTGGCCGAACCCTCAGGACGAGCCTTATGTTGGTTTTATTGTCGATCATGATGCCCCTCCAGAGAACGATGATCCAAGGCCTGCTTAAGGGGGGGAGAGAGAGAGAGAGAGAGAGAGAGAGAGAGAGAGAGAGAGAGAGAGAGAG
>BFEA01000819.1:397035-410945 GCA_003427395.1 Chara braunii | reverse complement strand
GAGAGAGAGAGAGAGAGAGAGAGAGAGAGAGAGAGAGAGAGAGAGAGAGAGAGAGAGAGAGAGAGAGAGAGAGAGGGTTGTGTGTGTGTGTGTGTGACAACAGAGGGAGGGGGAAGAGGAGGGGGAGGAGGGAACCTGAGGGGAGGGTGAAATCTCGGTCAGCGGGGGCCGAGGCGGGGATGTTGGGAGGAGGCGGACGCGAGGTGGGCGGAGGGCAAGGGGAGATGGGATATCCCAATGGCGGAAGGGAGGGTTGGCGCGTACAGCGCGATGTGCAGCGGGATGGCGGGAGGAGGCGGACGCGAGGTGGGGGGAAGGCAATGGGAGATGGGAGATCCCAAATGGCGGAACGGAGGTGGGTGGAGGCCGAGGTCAGAGTCGATGGAGCAGGCCGCGATCACTCTCTCTCTCTCTCTCACACACACACACACTAACTCTGGGCGCGCACACACACACACACACACACACACACACACAAACTCTGGGCGAAGTGGTGAGTCCTTATCCATCAGTCAAATGCATCCTGGGCAGACTGTCGGGGTTCAACCTCCTGATGAGTCGGTGAAAGTCCGACGAAACAGTCTGGCACAGCAGTCATGCTTTTTTTGAGTGTATAGCGAATATGACAACACACACACACACACACAGGGGATAGGGAGGCGGAGGCGGAGAGGAGGTGGCGGGAGGAGATCACGGGAGGAGATGGCGGGAGGAGGCAGACGGGAGGTGTTGGAGGCGGGGGAGGAAAGAGAGAGAGGATCTGGCGGGGGGACGCAAAGGGGAGCTGGGCGGAGGCCGAGCTGAGGTGGGCGGAGGCCGAATCCGGAGGCGGTGGCGCAGGCCGCTCCCTCTCTCTCTCTCTCTCACACACACACACACACACACACACACACACACACAGGGGATAGAGAGGCGGAGGCGGAGAGGAGTTGGCGGAGAGGAGTTGGCGAGGGGAGATCGCGGGAGGAGATGGCGGGATGAGGCGGATGGGAGGAGGTGGAGGGGAGGTGGCGGAGGCGGGGGAGGAAAGAGAGGATCTGGCGGGGGGAGGCAGAGGGGAGGTGGGAGGAGGCCGAGGCCGGAGGCGGTGGCGCAGGCCGACGAATCTCAAACGCCACACCTGAGGTAAGACGACACCTTCCAAAAGAAGCCTAACATTCGTCAGGTGAGAAAGCGCAGCACGAGGGCCGCAACGCCCTCTTTCTCCCCCACCCCCTCCCCTTGCCACACCCCTCTTAATGCCATGCGACTTCTTTTGCTTTGCGAGCGAAGCCGCAACAGTTCATCTTGTCTAGACTGAAAGTTGCACCTAATACGCGTTCTATTCGGGTGAAGACGGTAGGCGTCTTCACCCGAATATGACGTCCCGTCATTATCAAGGTATCTAGTCTGAAAGTTGCACCAAATACGGCTATGATGACCGGGCGTTCTATTCGGGTGAAGACGGTAGGCAAAGCTAAACATTACCTGGTTCATTACCGGGCTTCGGCTGATGATGAGCAAAATACCGATGTCGAGATAGCATGTAACCCAACTAAAAAAAAAAAAAAAAAAAAAAAAAAGTAACCCAACCACCTCTTCCTTCCACTAAGCTTTCGCTTTTACTGGGGTGGGGTGGGGGGGGGGAGGAGGGGGGCTGGATTCCTGGGGGACACCAGGAGGGGGGACAGGCCCGCCCCCCCTTTCGAGGGAGAGGGTGGGAAAGATGCAACTCTTCAGCCTGTGATCCAGGCTGTAAAAAGAAAGGGAATGGGGGAAAAAGAAATGAAAAAAAAAAGAATAAAAGGAAGAAAAAGGAAGAAAAAGGAAAAAAAAAGGAAAAACAGGAAAAGAAAAGGAGAAAAAAAGGGAATGGGATGAAAAAAGGGCTAAAGTCATGAAGGATGAGCCACTTTTTTTTTTTCTTTCTTGCTTCGGGTAATTCAGAACCTCTGGCTATGGTTGCTTCAGTGCTGGTAGGCAGTGGCTTCCTTTTATTATTCTTTGTTTTTTTTTTCCCTTTTTTTTTGGCTTCTTTTTAATTCTTATTTCTGGCTAGGCTGCTTGTCCGGGCGTCCGGGCGTCCAACTTGTGCCCGGATGCACGTCCGGGTGCCTAGCCGGGCATGAAGCTCAGGCAGGGGTCCTGGCAGCCGCAGCGCCCAAGAAGAAAAAAATGAAAAAAAAAAAAAAAACATTAAAAAAAGTGTTGTGTAGGATTGTATAATACAAACGGCTTTTGGCTGAGGGTCACGTCAGAACTCTTCACGGGATCGAAGATAAATAAGAAAACAATTTTGTCCTTCCCAGAATCAGACTAAGCCCCCCCCCCCCCCCCCCTTAAAACCCCTTTAGCCCATTAAAAACCAACTTACACCCCCCTTCCTCCCCATTGACAAGCCAACGTTCGAAAAAAGAAAGGAGCCCCGATTTGGCCTCCTCTGTCCATACTCAGAAAACCTCCACCTACCCTGCCCCCTAAAAAGGGCTGATTTTGTCTGCACGGGGTTGCCTCCTGCAGGTGAGCCCCGGGCGGCGGCCGGGCAAGACAAGTAGCCTAGATTTCTGGTGATGGTGAAATTTATCTAAAATTTATTAAATGATTCTGGTGCTGGTGAAATTTGAAAATTACTATTAAATGATATGGTATATTTATATCACAGCATGCGTGATCGAATTGTCGGATGAAACAGGTTAGGGGCAGCAGGCAGTGTGTGTGTGTGTGTGTGTGTGTGTGTGTGTGAGAGAGAGAGAGAGAGAGAGAGAGAGAGAGAGAGAGAGCAGCCGATCCCAAAACGATGGCTATATGGGCGTTGGTTGACCTAGCAGAAGCTATCGGCTGCGACTCATAATCTTTTAAAGGGGCACGTGTGCAATTTGGAAAACAGAGAGATCAGGGATTTTGGATGCGCGACACGTGGATAGGAACAAAAAGGAGGTGACTTTCTTTTCTCTCTCTCTCTCTCTCTCTCTCTCTCTGTGTGCAGCGTGGCGATAGCACAGTCGACATGGAAACGGCAGTCTCCCTGTGCGGGGGACTGCTAGGTTTGGTGGCTGCTAAACGATTCTACGAGACGGCCATCCGAAAAGATGTCTCTGTTGACCCTAGTATCAAGCCTGTGTTAGGAAAGCTGTCCATTCCTCTTCATGCAAGCCACAGGTGAGACGAGTTCGTCCTCATATTCCATGAGCTTGCCTGTCTCTCTCGCTACATCCAGTTCCCAACCTCTCTATCGCTCACTCGTTCACCCACACTTCTTCCCCTCCCTCTTCTCCTCCCTTTACTCCTCCCTCTACTCTTGTCTCTCTTCCTCCCTCTCCTCCTCGGACTCCCTTCCTCCCTCTCTTCCTCCCTCTCTTCCTCCACTGTCTTCCTCCCTCTCTTCCTCTCTCTCCTCCCTTTCCACCTCCGTCTCTTCCTCCCTCTCCTCTTCCCTCTCCTCTTCCCTCTCCTCCTCCCTCTCCTCTGTCTCTCCGCCATTCCTCTCCTCCATTCTCTCCTGCTCCATCTCTTCCTTCGGCTCTTTCCCTCTCCTCTGTCTCTCTTCCTCTCTCTCTTCCTCCCTTTCTTCCTCTGTCTCTCTTCCTCCCTCTCCTCCTTGTCTGGCAAGTCTATCTGTCATCTTGAAGTCCTATTTTATAAAAAAAGACTGATGTGTCGCCGCTCTGCTATCATCCAATCGTTTGCTGTGACGGAGCTTCAGAACGGAACGGAACGGAACGGATAAAATGCGCAGAAAGTTCTATCTTTTTCATGCCTTGCTATCCAACGGCTCTCGAACTCTCTCCCTCATTTTCCGCCTCTGCCTCTTTTCCTACCCTCTCTTCCCCTCTGTTCCTCCTGTCGTCGTAGCTACCGGGTAGCCTTCTCCGGGGCATGCACAGTAAGCCGTTGATTCTGATCTCTGGCCGATCTACCTACCCTCCACTCATCAGGCCTCGCTCCACTACACAATAGTCTAGACGTATCGGGCCCAGGTAATGATCTAGATACGTTCAAATGTTGGGTTAGTCGAAATGCATCTGGTCTGCAGTATAGTCCAGGTGCACGTGGAATGTCGTGTAGTGGAGCGAGGCCCATCTTCCGTGGCCGAGATTCACAGCAGATATTGATGCAGCAAGCTGTTATCTTCTTCGCTATCCAATCCCCTTCCCCCCCTCCCCTCCCCCCCCCTCCTCTCTCTTCTCCCTCTTGCCTTCTCTTTCTCCTTCTCTCTTTCTTCTTCGCCCCTCATGGGCTTCCCTCCCTTTTTTCTGTTGCTCTGTGGTCGACTGGGCTCCCTTTTCCTATCCCCCTCTGTTTCTGCTCTTTGCCTTCCTAGCTTGGTCCATTTTTGTTTCTTTGTAGCTTCTTCTTCTCCTCCTCCTCCTCCTCCTCCTTCTTGGGAATCGTGTTTGGCCTCGCTAAGTCTTATTTTATTAAATAATAAAGGCTTCTCTCGCTGCGACATTTTATGGTATGCAATCTATGGGTGCATCAGGCGTACCAACAGATGATGGGCTGACACCCATAGATCAGGGTATGTAATCTATGGGTGCATCAGGGTATGTAATCTATGGGTGCATCAGGGTATGTAATCTATGGGTGCATCAGGAATGTAATCTATGAATGGGGCAAAGTGCACACACTTTGTGGGGCTAAGCCGTATTGACAGGTTTCTTAATAGACCAGTAGCAACAGCATACCGTTGTCCCCCGAACAGAACGCACCCTCATGTTGACGATATCGGACTGGAAAGATAGCTTGTATACATTCACGATGAGGGGGTCCGTTGTGGTTGGGGGAAGGCGGTAGGCAGCAATCTTTCAGTGCATTTCATGATCAGGGTTCGTTTAGTTTGTTGTTGTTGTTCTTGTTGTTTTCAATGGGGGGGGGGCCGGAATATGGGCCTTGCCGCACTGCTCACCAAATTAGCAAAATGAGAATGAATCTTAGGCTAGGACATGGAAACATGGAACCCCATAATTTCTGTCTTTTAGTGCATTTGGTGAGGTACAGATGAGGCTGCGTTTCGTGTTTTTTTTTTTTTTTTTTTTTTTTTTTTTTTTTTTTTGTTGTTGTTGTTGTTGTTGATGTCAACGGGGGAATATGCTTGTTGTTTCACCAACAACGACAAACATGTCGGTTGTTTCGCAGAACAACTTGTTTCTTTGGCTGAATTTTTGAATTTTTCTTTTCCAGCTGAAGCTTTGCTCTTGAATGACCTGTGTATGGCTTTTGATTTCGGCGCTATCCCCCTCCCCTTCCCCCTCCCCCTCGCTCTCTGCCTTTTTTTATTTTTTTATTTTTTTTTAATTTTGAACGTCACTATGAACGCTTGGCTGCCACGAGCCAGTTACCCCTGTGGTAGCTTTTCTGACACCTCTAGCTTCAAGTCCTGAAACGCTAAGGGGTCGATAGGCCATGCTCTCACTTTTTTTTTTTTTTTTTTTTTTTTTTTTTAAGGGTTGGGAGATGTCGGGGGCGCTCACAGTTTGTATTCGTACTGGAAATCACAATCAAATGAGCTTTTGCGCTTTTTCTTCACACGAGATTTCTGTTCTCGTTGAGCTCATATACAGCTAAGTTGCTACTATCCGTGGCTACGTTCTACCATCTGCCGTTTGAAAACAGAACGTGTAGTCGTGCAATCTGTATCTGACTTGAAAATGACGCTGAGGTACATGTAGTCATGAAATCTGCATCTGACTTGACAATGACACTGAGGTACTGTTATATATTGACCTCCAGGGAAGATGGTATAGCTCGGAGTAGCATTGGGTCGTTGCCCAAGTAGGTGGGGCCTTCTGAGCGCTGCAGACCTCTGATGCTATTTATAGTAAGGCCGAAGTTCATGGGCAGTAGCGCTTTTGTGCTGTGAACCTGTGCTGCTATTTATAGCACATAGTAAAATAGCGTAATACCACCATCCTGGCATATGACTACCGCTTGCCAACGATCTCACTTGCTCCTTCTTCTTCTTCTTCTTCTTCTTCTTCTTCTTCTTCTTTTCTTCTTCTTCTCGTTGCTGGTACGTGCCCTTTGGCTGATCCCGCTTGTTTCGATAAACTTTTGTCGTTATCTGGTTTGGCTAACAGTGTGCTAATCATGATAGAGGAAGGTCCGTGCCCTTTGCACGCTTTGCTTGGTGAGTTTGATGTGATGTAGTTATGTTCTTTCCCCTTGCACGTTTTGTGAGGTTGATGTTCGGTAGGAGATCTATTTTTGGAAGCTAATTGCTCAGAGAGTGGTGGAGTAGAAACGCCTGCCTATATTACTGACTCAGCGGGGCCAACTCCCTTCTTCCACTGTTCTTGGCTTTTCTCACACATATATTCACGCAGCGCAGCACGTCGGTTGGGATGATGTGACCCTCGCACCCTTTTGTGAAGACGCCCATAATCTCCATCTCACTGTTGAGGGTGGGACCTCTTTCTGAGGTGTGGGGGCGACTACTACACAGCTGTGGAAGGCGTCATGGCAGATGACGAAGAATATGAAGAGGAGGGGGAAGGGAGCCAGGAGGAGGGAATGAAGTTCTCTCTGCTTAGCGACAAGAGCGTCACGTGTCGCGTCCATGTGGCGGCCTGGGATCGCGACAAGGATTTGATTGCCCTTGCCACGTCAGATCATCAGATTGTCGTTCACCGTCTGAACTGGCAGAGGCTTTGGGCACAATCGCCAGAGGGGAATGTGACAGCACTATGCTGGAGGCCTGATGGGAAGGCACTTGCGGTTGGTCATGATGATGGGTCGATAGCCATCTACGACGTGGAGAAGGGAGATGTGATCAGGCGGACGCAGGCGCATGATGCGAGTGTGCAGTGCTTACTCTGGGCGGAGCAGAATGTGTCCTTACACGGGCACGAGAGTGATATCTTCACCTATGAGGATCGGACTTCACGGCTTTTCCCTCCTCCTCCCAAAGCTTCTCCAATGCCTGGCACCGCACCCCGCGATGTCTTCGACATCAAACAGGTCGGGCCTTCAGACGGGGATGAGAATGGAGTGGGGGTGGGTGGCGCGGGGCAGTCGGCTCCTTCGCTGTTCAATGTCCTGTGCAGCGGGGACTGCGATGGCGTCCTCTCTCTAAGTGTGTTCGGGGCTTTCCCCATCGGAAAAATTTCACTGCAGGATTGCATCTTCCCGAGAGGAGGTGATGATGACAACGACAAGGAGATGACAGGCACAAAAGGTTCTTCCCAGCGCTTGCTCCATGCGTCTGCTCTTGAGATATCCTTGTCACCTGACATGAAAACGATGACTGTGCTCTGCCGAGGGCGCATGGGCTCCGGAAGCATTCCTCCCTCGCAGCGTGCCGAGGGTCTGTACTGCATATGTATCAACACCTCGATCATCGGGGACAGGATGGGGGAATTGCGGCAGATGGCGTTCCAGGCGACGAGGGTCTCAGAGTTGCTGGACCTCATCAATGGATCAATTGCTGCCGCAGAGAAGCAGTGGGCGGATGCGATGTCTGCATTTGGGGAGAAGATGAAGGCCTTCTCCGAATTGCTTGCGAGCAACATATCCACCCATCAGCCGAGGGACGAGTTTTTGGCCATGTTGTCCTGTGGCCAGGCAAGCCCCTCTCTCCACCAATTTCTGGCTGTCACTCTGCGAGAGCAAGGCCTGAAGAGATTGGCGAAGAACATTGAAAATGCAGGGCTGTCTGTACATTCGCTTATGGTTGACAGTACGCAGCCAGCATTGGAGCTGATCATGTTCAGGCTTGGTGAACTCTTATCGTTAGCAAGATGGGCAAAGAGAACGCTAGTCGTCGGATTGAACGAAGATGCTGTTGAAGCCGCCCTTGAGCATGCGGGGATGGCCCTTGTGCAGGGAGAGCGGATGATACGCTTGACGTCGGACTCCTGTGCACAGTACCGGACATTTTTCCTGTGGATGCTGCGAAATCTGCGGCAGCTCAATGAGGACGGGCGGCCAGCCAATGATATGCTTCCACATGTCAGCACCTCTGCAGTCACTGAGTTCCTTCAAAAACGGTTTGCTTCTGACGAGATGGGATTGCAACTTGCCCATCCTGATAAGGCTGTGCAGGTTGAGCTGTCCCCGGAGGACAGAGAGCTGGTGGAAGATCTTGCGCTGATGGGCGGATTCTCTGACACAGGCTTTCTGTGCCGTACGCTGAGGCAGCAGCTCAGGCTTTTGGGCCAGCATTGCACTCAAGCCTTTAGCAATCCAACAAACGCCATCTCTCCAACTCTTCACCCCTTCATAGCTCTGTTGCTTGCAAATACATCGCCACCGGCCACCCCCATGCCCAAAGGACCACTTGCGGAAAACTCACTGCCACCATCACCCTCGACACCACCGATAGCTCCGTCGCCTCTCCCACATGCTGCTGCGTGTCCACCAAGCATCACACCCACGAAGTCTGGCTCGCAGCACCCGCTGCCGTTGTCGAAGGGCTTCTATGTTCTCGATGCAAGGGACTGCCAAGGTGGGGAATTTTCCAAGTGGAATGAGTACATGTGTTTCCAAGGTCTCGTGGACCAGGCCGGTGGCGATGAGGGGGTGGATTTTCCAATTGGCATTGTGAGAGTGACAAGGGTGTTGAGTGAAACTCGCAGCAAGGGGACGGCAAGCGGCTGTTGGGAGGGAGTAGCTGTGCGGCTTGACCCGGAGTACAGACTCGTGGATCTGGCACTCTACAAAGAGCACCACTTGGCTCTGCTTGTGACGGACAGTAATCAGCAAAGTGCACACAAAAGAATTGCCGGAGGAGGGGGCAGCGTGTCCTGGCTGATGCTTTTACCCATTGCTGAACTTCCATTTCAGCCGTTAGATCTGAGCATCTTGACGGCTAATATACCAGCCACCAACATTCTGCAGAAATGCCTGGCATCAGGTGCAGTCGTGAACATTGGGCTGGCGGATTGCAAAGCAAGGGCACTAGCTCGTGGTCACACAGCCGCCCCACCGCTGGCAGTGAGTGCAACTAGGGGCTTGGCGTGTGTGTTCACACACCAACGACGGGTATTATTGTACGATCTAGAAGAGGACGAGGAACCGAAAGATCAGGATATGGAGTGATTAGTCCACCAGACCCTCATGTAGTAGCTTGAACCGTAATCACAGCCGAACCCTAGCCACAGCTTTCTCGCTCGCTTGCCATATCAAAGATGAACATCGTAGCAAAGTCAAGCACCGATGAGCTCTCTCTGTCCCTCTCTATGTCTCTCTGTCCCTCTCTCTGTCTCTGTCTCTCTCTCTCCCTCCCTCCCTCTCTCTCCTGTGCTCGTTCCCTGCTATTCTCTGTCGCCTGCGCTTCTTCCAGCAAGACTAGGTACATTCCCCACTGTGCTTCGCAATTGCGTAACGGCTGGCCACGTTCACTCTTTATGTCGTCATGATGGAAGTGTGTTTGCGCTTTTTGACAGACGACTTCCCCGAGAATGGATGGTCGGTCTCCCCCTGTATGCTCCATGGATCAGCAAGTGGTTGCCCTATGATGATGGCGGACCTCTCACTCAGCAACGGATTTGCCTTCTGTCCCTCGGTGCATGCTACATGAAAGCGCCTGTGCATTGGGTGTGGCCTTCTTCCTTTTCCCCTCAGCAAGAGTCTGACGCATCGACTGCTTGCGACTGGGACAAATGGGAAAGGCAACTGGGACGCATGGGAACGGGAACTGGGACAAATGGGAAAGGAAGGTCAGCACACCACTCTTTTTGTGGCTCAGCAGGTCACAGATTGCCTTGATGATCTACTGTCAGCTCATCTGTGGTGGACAGCACTGTGCATGGTGTCAAAGAGGCAGAGTCAGGGGTCGCGGGCAGCACAATGATGGACTCTGTAGCTGTTGCCTTTAGGTGTTTATGCAGCAGCTGCATTCTTTGTTCCCTTTTTGTATGAATTTGGGCCTGATTCTCCACCATCGGATGAGATGTCCCGTCCTTGTGAAATTGATTCACACTCGTTCTTAATCAATTCAGTTCGCTTCCCCTTTGCTCTTGATCAATTCAGTCCGCTTTGCGCCTGTTCTTCTTATGATTCAGTTCGATCAACGTCTGACATAAATTTCTTTTGTTTGAGCTGCATGAATTCAGTTCGAACAACGCCTGGCATACATTTCTTGTGTTCGAGGTGCGTTTCTGTTCTTGAGATCAAACAAGACCTGCCATGTATTTCTTGCACTTGAGCTGTGTGCGTTTCTCGCTCATTCTTCATCAATGCAGTTTGATCAAAGCCGGAAGTACATTTTTCCTTGTGTTTTTTAGCTGTTTTCTGTTCTTAGGATCAACAAATAACCAGGCCTGACATCCGTTTTTAGCGTTAGAGGCTTGAGCTGCGGTACAATTTTGAGGATCCGAGTCCAGGTGTTATATTCTCCACCTGTAAATGTAATCCCCCCCCCCCCCGCCGCCCCCCTCCTCCCTTCTTTGTCTAATTGATTGCCGCTCCTTAATCATTCTGTTCGATCAAGGTCTGACATATATGGGTTGTGTTTGAGCTGCATTTCATTTTCGGGAGCGTTAACTCTCGGAGCGTCAATTGTCTTCTCGACAGCTATACTAGTGTACATGCTCTTTGATGTACAACTTCTACCTGCTTTCTTGTGACCAGAATCCAGCGGTTTTGAGACCTCTTCCTTTGCCCTCTTTTTTTTTCCCGGTACATCTCTTTTTTTTTTTTTCTGTTTTTGGACGTGGTGCTAGCAGCTAACATTATCATAATATCCAGATGACTCTAATCAGGAGTCGAATTCTGGATTTGTCACTTATCGGCAGTTCCTGGTGTTTACTGTTCAGCCACTTCTGGCACCACCTTACAACACTTGCCAGGTATTTTACAATTTTAATACTTAATCCACCAGGCCTACTGAGCCTATTCGTACGAACCCCGAAAATGATCCCCCGGGCCTGTCCAGTGTGAAACATCACTCGGACCTTGGTGACAGCAACTTCAATCGAAATATGCATTTGTTTTGGCACAATTTTTTTTTACGGTGCCCAAAATGTGTGTGTGTGTGTGTGTGTGTGTGTGTGTGTGTGTGTGTGTGTGTGTGTGTGTGTGTTGTCTCTAATGTGATCTGACCTACTCTACATCATGGTAACCGTCCGGACGTCCAGACTGGGTTCCAGACAGTCCGGAACAACATGTCCGGTGTCCGGTGTCCAGTCCTTGTGTCCGGATGGAGGGCCCCAGGGCAAAAAAAAAAAAAGTGGGCGGCCCAGGATGTTAATCGGGTCCTGGCCGCCCCTTGAAAAATAACGCTCGAAAAATAACGGGGTGATTTTTCAGTGTCATTTCACCCCACCAGACAGGGCCTAGAGGTCTGGACAAAAGGCACTGCAGGTTTTTGGGGTGGCGGGTTTCACACAGGCCCGAGCAATTTCAAAGTGGCCGTTTCGACGTGCTGCCCGCCGCTGCTGCCCGTTGGAGAGAGAGAGAGAGAGAGAGAGAGAGAGAGAGAGAGAGAGAGAGAGAGANAGAGAGAGAGAGAGAGAGAGAGAGAGAGAGAGAGAGAGAGAGAGAGAGAGAGAGAGAGAGCACTGACAGTGCTGCCAGTCTAAAGACTCTGATGTTCTGAATTGAACTGCAGTTCGAACTTTTAAGTTATATATGAAGTTATGAACTTAAATTACTAAATCCAAAGTTCGAAGTTCAAAGTTAATCATACCTTTTTCAAAAAAAAAATCTCTGTTTCTTTAGTCTTGTGCCTGCTTTACACTGTTTGCAACTCTGCTTGTCTGCTAGTTAAATGTGGTTGTTGATAAGCTGCAAGACACGTGCTCTGCTGCCTGAACTACAAAGTGGAAAGCAGGTAAGTGCCTGCCAACACCCCCACCCCCGTTTTTTTTGTTTTTTTGGTCCGGACGTTTTGCACCCCCTGGCACCGGTCCGGACTGTCCGGGTCCGGTGATGTCCGGCTCACCGGAAAGTCCGGACTGGTCCAGACACTAGTCCAGAAGACAGTCCGGCAGTGTCCGGGCCCGGGGTTACCATGCTCTACATCCCTGATTTTTCTCAGATTTTTCCACTCTGGAAATGAGAATAAAAAATCGCCCAAGTTGGGGTGCTAAGAATTTAGCACACATCCCCAGTACCCCCCCTTGGGTCCACTAGGCCTTCCACGGCTTGGTAAAAAGCGTTTTTTTTTTTAGGAGGAAGGAGGGGCTGGGACTGGTGGTTTAACCCACCGCCACGTTTGAGGCTGTTTTTTTTTTTTTTCCTGACCTGAATTGTGCCGCGCGTGTGCGAAGAAAAGACGAGAACTGGTGCTGGCGCAATTTTTTTTTGCTTTCTGGCTGGCGGCCCCAGCCATTTTCATCCGGTAGCCCCAAATTTGGAATGTTGCCACTAAAATATATTTACCCACCTATTCGTTTTGCCGGGGGTGTGAAGTGGTGGCTTAATCCCTTTTCTTTTTTTTTCTTTCTTAAATTTGAACCATTTTATGCATGTCTGTCTTGTCATCCTTTGCGCATGGACCATGCTTATGTTCTCTGCGCAGGGACCATGTTAAAATCGTAGTCTTTGCGCATGGTATCCTCTCGATTTTAACGGATCCGGAGGGACAGTGGTTTGACTTTGTCATCAAGTACCCCTTCGGGCAATTACCTCCGACGCTCCTGGCTGCGATCTCAGTGTTCTTTGAACGGAAATCGTCAGGCCTTACCGGGTCCTGGCCAGTAGGGCCTGGCGGTTTTGATTCAGACAACGCGGGAATCGTAGCCGCGGACATCGAAGTTAATTGCCCAAGGGCGATTTTTTTGCTTTGTCGACGGATGAAAGATAAACGGACAGTGCCTCCAGGTCTGCTCTGTCAAACCGTATGGAACCTCGTCTGGCCGGGTACCAAACCAGTTTGACGGTCTTGGTTCAAACAACACCGAAATCGTGGCCGCGAACGTCAGAGTTAATTGTCCAAAGTGGTAATTAAGTGGACAGTACCTCCAGGTCTGCTCTGTCAAACCATATGGATCTGCATCCGGCTGAGTACCGAACGAGTTTCAGGAAGTGAAGAGGTCGCTTTTTAAAATGGTTGAGGCCCCAAAAGGCCCCAAAGATGACTATCCGGGAGGATGGAAAGGGTGGTGTAGCATGCTGAGGACTCGACACGGGCCCTGTTTTGGGGCCCGATGGTTGTTCCAGGCCCCCAGGCCACACACCCATTTTTGGTGAGCGACCTGGAGGCCCACGACCATATTCCAGGATTTATTATTTTTGCTGCGTGATGATTCAGTTTCGGCCGTTGTAGGCCAGCTTCAGATTTGTCCGTTTGTGGGACTGGACCATGCATTTGTCTGTTTGTGCCTGTCCCAGTCCTCAGGACCCTGCTGTATCAGCAGGATTGCTTGGACGTCGGGTAGGGACCCAGGCAGGCCGTTGTTGGCCAGGATCGTAGGACCAGGACTGGGGCCTGCGATCAGGACCATCGATCGGACATCAGATCCGACGGTCCTGATCACAGACCGAGGACTGCTCAGCCAGGCCCAGCGGTATATAGCTGGGCCAATCCTCCAGTTTGGGGCCATTCGGGCTGGAGCCTCCTTTGGGCGTCATGCTGCTGGAGCAGCGCCAGTTTGGGGAGAGCTGCTATAGAGCAGCGCTGGAGGATTAGAGGAGTAGGCTGGGTTGGAGAGGTTTGGCGGACGCCATGTCCATGAGGGAGAGAGAGACTTACCTGGGCGCCATAGCTGGGACTTCATACCGGTCATGGGACGGCCTTCAGCAGCGACCTGCATCGGGAGTCGTCACCTTCGCTGGTCAGTATTCACGGCATCGTCTTCAGGAGTGCGTGAGAGAGTAGAATTCTTCTTCTTCTTCTCCTGATTCTCCTGATTCTCCTGATTCTTCTCCACTCCTCCATAGCCACTGTTCTTCTTCTTCTCCTCCTCCTCCCTCTTTTCTTCTTCCTCTTCACACACAGACAGACAGACAGACAGACAGAGAGAGAGAGAGAGAGAGAGAGAGAGAGAGAG
>BFEA01000819.1:331671-355826 GCA_003427395.1 Chara braunii | reverse complement strand
TCTCTCTCTCTCTCTCTCTCTCTCTCTCTCTCTCTCTCTCTCTCTCTCTCTCTCTCTCTCTCTCTCTCTAGGAAGAAGAAAAGAGGGAGGAGTTGAAGAAGAATAGTGGCTATGGATCAGCAGAGAAAAGTCAGGAGAAGAAGGAGAAGAAGAACTCTCCTCTCTCACGCGCTTCTGAAGATGATGCCACAAATACTGGCCAGCGAAGGTGATGACTCCTGATGCAGGTCGCTGCTGAAGGCGGTCCCATGACTGGTGTGGAGTCCCAGCTATGGCGCCCAGGCGAGTCTCTCTCCTCCTCGTGAACATGGACTCCGCCAAACCTCTCCACTCCAGCGTATTCCTCTACTCCTCCAGCGCTTCTCTATCGCAGCTCTTCCCAAACTGGCGCTGAACCAGCTGTGTGACGCCCAACTGAGGAGGACTGGCGCAGTTATATACCGCTGGGCCTGGCTGAGCAGTCCTCGGTCTGCAATCAGGACCGTTCCGATCGATGGCTCTGATCGCAGGCCCAAGTCCCGGTCCTATGATCCTGGCCAAGAACGGCCTGCCTGGGTCCCTACCGGACGCCCAGGGAACCCTGCTGATGCAGCAGGGTCCCGAGGACTGGGCCAGGCACAAACAGACGAATGCCTGGTCCAGTCCCACATACGGACAAATCTGAACCTGGCCTACAATTGCCGAAACTGAAATCCACTGGTCGGAACAGGCATCTGCCTGCCTGTTCGGACAAAGGGAAAAGTCCGAACCGACACATCTGAAACAGACAAAAATAGTCCAGACAAAACCCAGCAAAAATAATAAATGCTGAGTAAAGGAGAGCACGCATGGAACCAAGTGTGTGCCTGGCCTGGAATATGGCCGTGGGCCACCAGGTCGCTCACCAAAAATGGGTGCATGGCCTGGGGGCCCGGAACAACCGTCGGGCCCCAAAACAGGGCCCGAGTAGAGGTTTCAGGATGCTACATAGTGCAGTAGATAATTGAAGTCGTTGACGGTCATCAATGTAGGAATTTGGAATTTCCCCTCTCTCATTTCATGACCACATCTGCTTTGAGATTCAATGGTCAAAAGCTCATTCATGGAGCTGCTCAACGCGAGCAATGCCTGTCATATCAACTCTCCTGAATGAAATGGTTGGAACAGTTTTACATACTAGCACGGCTGCCAACAATCTCAAAGGCTTTCAAAATCCACTTCGGTTTTATGCACACAGACAGCATCTCTCTCTCTCTCTCTCTCTCTCTCTCTCTCTCTCTCTCTCTCTCTCTCTCTCTCTCTCTCTCTTCCAGTCACTGATATGTATCTGTTTTACTATGACCAGGTCTTGAAGCTCAAGCCACCATGTGTTCCCGTCACACCTGACATCGTTTCGATGATTTTAATGTAAGTGGGCCTCCTTCCTTGCATTTCTTCATTTTGACTAAAAGTTAAAAGTTCACTAAAGGGAAGCTGTGCCCCTAACATTCCTGTGTGTTACACGGGCTTACGTAGGATTTGAAATTTGAGCTTTGAACGCTTGATCTGTTGATTCGTAGGAATGCATTTCTGTTCCATTCATCCACCTGGCAGGTACAAAGGCAGTCCTTCGGAACTTCTTCCTTCCCTGAGAGGCGGTTAACAGAGGCCTCAATTTTCAAACAAATTCTCATGTCATTTATAACAAAACCCCCCAAGGGGTCATTTTAACCAAACTTGCCACCAATTCAAATTCATAGAGCGGAGATCATACTAACTACTTACCAAAAAAAAGACGGGGAAAAAATACTTAAAAAATAAAAATAAAACAGCATTCCAATTTCGGAAATGCGGTCCCCGTTAACCACTTCTGTCTTCCCTGTTTGGATTGTGAGTTCTTTCCTTGGGACTGTGTCCAGACATTTCTTCTCCCCTTTAATGGCACCGTCTGTTTTTCAAACTGTGTTTTTATTAACTTTTTAAGTTTTTATTTACTTTTTAACACATTCTGAAGCTGTTTGTTTCTCTGTTTTTTTTCCTTTTGAAAAATTGGACCATTTGCCACTGTTCCTCAGGCCCCATGCTAATCTTGTCTGTATAGTTCCAACTTCCGAGATCAATGTATGTCTCGAAGAGTAGGAAGGACAAACTCAAAGCTGGTTTTTATTTTTATTTTTATTACTAAGCCATATTCTTCACTCAGTATCCTCCCACTATTACGTACCTATCTATGTCAGGAACAGCAGCCTATGTCTATCCGCTCAACTCTATGCAGGGAGTAGTACCTAGGCTCCAAACCCGCAGGGAGGGATGGCAGGAGCAAGGGTGAAGCCTTCAAAGGCTCGTATCGGGACAGCGTGACTCATCCCGGCGAAAGCCCTGCTCCTGCCAAGCCGGCCGGGGGGACTAGCCAACTATCTCAGCTGGTAAACACCAAGCCTGCCTCATGTGGCCCCGTGGGGGATATTGAACCCATGACCTCCTGAATACCACGTGCATGCTCAACCAACTGGCCGCAGGAGAAATTGGAATGGCTACTGTCTGGCAGATCCGGAGCCCGGTCGCAGCGGTTTGGAGTCCAGAATTCGGACATTTCGAACCAGCTGGACTAAATTCAATGCACTTATGCGTTATTATATTTTTGTTACTAATGTATATATATCAGATTTCACATTTGTAAAAAGAGTCATAAATTCTGGGGGAAAAATAAAAATAAAAATGATGAAAGATCTGGGGGAAATTTGGAAGCAAATGTTGTCAACGTCATTCCAAATTTCAGTTCAAATTTACAAACGACTTCTGGCGGGGCGCTTATTTCAGAACGTGAAGCCAGAATCAAGATAATAAGGAGAATTCTGAAGAGATAAGACTCATAAGAGAGAAAAGAAAATCTCAGACCACCCTTCGGTGCAGAATCTGCAGCTCAGGTGTGGGCATGCAGAGCCTGTCTGAAACATCCAGTGTCCATGCGTGGTGGTTTCGCAAGTCCATCGATCTTCTCGGATACTCACCCTTGGAGCTCAAGATAACGCCTATTTGGTTTATGGAAGGCCATACACTTGTGCTTTTTCGACAGACTATGGTCGTTGTGATTATCGGGATAGATCTCCGAAAATGCAGGTGTGAGAGTATGCCGTCCTAAGGACTAGTTGCTGTCAAGTGTGGATGTTATTGTTACCTTAGGCTTGAGGAGCATAACATGCAAACAGGGTCAGGGCCGTGGTCCCCCTTGCGCAGATTGTTCTTTTCTAGCCATTGATCTGGGTAATCTTGGGTCGGAAAGGAAGAATCCGGGTAAAAAGGGGGACCTTGCCCCAGGGGTGAGCACCCCCCCCTCACCTGGTAAAGTTCTTTTTTTCACAGCCAGTGATCTGGGTAATTTACGGCGGGAAATGAGGAGCCTGGGTAAAAGTGGGATGGGTAAGGTAAGAACTGGGACCTTAAGCACCAGGAGGGGTGCCATAAACCCCAGACCTGCTAGGATGTTACCAAGGGACCTCGCCCGCATTGTTCTTTTTTTTTTCCAGCCATTGATCTGGGTAATTTACGGCTGGATATGAGGAATCTGGGTAAAACTGGGATGGGTAAAAGTGCTACGGGTAAGAAGTGGGGGCCCCAGGAGGGGATGTGCCATAAATCCTAGACCTGCCAGTTTGTAACTAAGGGACCTCACCTGGATTGTTCTTTTCCAGCCATCGATCTGGGGAGTTTACAGCCGGAAATGAGGAGGAACCCTGGTAAAAAGTGTGATGGGTAAAAGTGGTACGGGTAAGAAGTGGGACCTTGCCCCAGGAGGGGGTGACGTAAACCCTAGACCTGCCAGGATGCAACAGAAGCACCTCACCTGGAGCCATTGATCTGGGTAATTTACGGCTGGAAATGAGGAATTTGGGTAAAACTGGGATGGGTAAAAGTGCCACGGGTAAGAAGTGGGATCTTGCCCCAGGAGGGGATGTCATAAACCCTAGACCTGCCAGGGTGTAACCAAGGGACCTCACCTGGATTGTTCTTTTCCAGCCATTGATCTGGATAATTTACGGCTGGAAATGAGGAGTCCGGGTAAAAGTGGGATGGGTGAAAGTGCTACTGGTAAAAAGTGGGACCGTGCACCCAAAGGGGGGGATGCCATAAATCCTACACCTGCCAAGATGTGACTAAGCGATGATTCTGAATTAAGCCGCCAATACAGGGCCCCAGCCTTCTAGAGATTTGCTCGTGGCCTACTCCAAAAAATTCTCGCCTCGGGCGTTCTGGACCACAATGCCTGGAGGCACCAGCCAAAACAGAAAAAACGTGCGCCACTGGCAGTTCGGAAAAGCTTGGTGCACAGTACAGCGTCTCGCACCCCTGGTGTGCTGGTGGTTTAACTTTTTTTTTTTTTTTTTTTTTTTTTTTAAGAGGGCTGCCCCGCACTTTGCTGCAGTGCAATGCAGAGGCAACACTGGAGGGGTCGAGTAAGCAAGCTCACTCCTACGACCCCTCCGTGGCCCAGAAAAATTAATTTAATATCGTGTGGTCCGATGGACCACGGATCAGATATTAAACTGATCAGAACAGAAACTACACTTGATCTTAGCCAAAAGGCGGAGAAAGGTATAACCTTGTTTTTTTGTTTTTTTGTTTTTTTGCTTTTTTGTTTTTTTCTGGTGTTTTAACCTTTCAACCTCTCATTCGCATGGGTGAACTGCAAAGCTCATGTCATGGAGGAGAAGTGAATATAATTATTTGACATACATATTGCCAGCAATGTCACTGTCATCATGTACCGGTCGTCCATGCATGTCCTGGTACATCTGGCGTGCCTTGCTGGCTGCATGTCCAGGTGTCTTCTGGAAAATGTATCGGCAATGGATTTGTAATTTTCGAGGCATGGTTACTGGGGTCCTTCAAAATTTTTGAATTCCTCTTCTTCTTGGTCTTCTTCAAAAAGGAAATGATCTTGAAATGGCAGTTTGGAATTCCAGATGCAGTTGTTCTTAGTGGGATGGGCCTCACTCCACTACTCACCAAATGTGCGAAATGAAAATGAATCTTCTGCTAGAACATGGGAAGATGCACCGCCGTAGTTTTTATCTTTTGTGCCTCTAGAGAGTGGCGGAGCAAGGTCCATCCTTCTAAATTCTGATATGAAGAAACAAGTTTTAAAATTTTTGAAGTTTTTTCCTTGTTCGGAAATGGACAATCTTGAAATGGCAGCCGTGGAATCCAAAATTCTTCCTCCGTTTTTTTCTATATCTATCCATACTCTTATTGAAGTGTAAGCCGGGTCTCGTGTGACGGTCCCACGAGGCGAGGCTGACACTCTTGGGAAACAGCGTTTCCCTCTGGGGCCCGTGGCGATGTGTAGGCCGCATGGGCTGGAGGGTTTGCGAATCTGCGGCCGCATGTTCGAATACAAGGACATAGTGGCGGGAGGCTTTGCTATCAAGCGTGTGCTGTCGTTGCTGCCAGGGCACTGCACAGCCTTTCGTTTTTTTTTTATTTTCTGGTTTTGTACGAATCTTCCCCGCAAACATGGGAAGATGCACCGCCATATTTTTGTGGCGCAGCCTTTCGTTTTTCTGCCACCACACTGCACCTCGTTTGGCTTTTTCCAGTTTTTATCGTTTGTGCCAGCTGCATCCTCCCATGTCTTAGCGGTAGATTCATTATTGTCTGCATGTGTGAGTAGTGGAACGAGGCCTTTATTTCTGCCACGACACTGCATGTCACTTGGTTTTGTTCTGTTTTTGTTCTTTCTGCGAGCTGCATCTTACCATGTTTTAGCAGTAGATTCATTCTTCATGTACAAATTTTGTGAGTAGTGGAGCCACACCCTAAGGAACCAGCGAACGGCGTGGCAGTGTTGGCAGAAAACGACAAAAACAAAAAGTAAAAAAGTGAAACGACGTGCATAAGGGCCTAGCTCCACAGCTCTCCACATGCACAAAAGACAAATTTATGGAGGTGTATCTGGGCATGTTCGGGCGGAGGATTCACTCTTATTTCTTTTCTGCATGTTGAGAGTAGTGGGGCGAAGCTGAGAATGTCTCTGGAAGGGCAACGGCCACGAGATATGGGGCCTCGCTCCACTACTCAACAAATGTGCAAAATGAGAATGAACCATCCAGTAGAACATGCCCAGATACACCACCATATTTTTTGTCTTTTCTGCATGCCTTTAGTACTTGAGCCAGCATCACCAGAATTGTGGTATGTTGTTCATCTGCTTTCTCAGGTCTGCATTTCAACGGTTCAGGGGTGTACCTACTGGGCTACGCCAGTTGGTAGCTGGTGCTCTTCTTTTTTTCTTTTTTTTCTTTTTTTTCTTTTTTTTTCTTCTTTTTTTTTTCGGGTAGCTGGTGCGTTCGCCTTTGCCAGACCTTGGGGGGGCGGGGTGGTGTGAAGCCAAGAAGGCTTGTTGCTGTTTTGGTTTGGCTGATGTGGCCCTCCTTTGTCAATTCATCTCATCCCTCCGCCTCGGTGCCTCTGCTTTGCCGCGGCGGGTCCGACTTGTTCAAATAAAGGGAACAATCCTAAGTGTGCTGTAATTTTATCAGGGCTCTCGACCACCGTCTTCACCCGAATAGAACGCCCGGTCATTACAGCTGTATCCAAGGGGCAACTTTCAGTCCAGAGGCAGCTATAATGACTGGGCTTTATATTCTAGTGAAGACGGTACCATAAAGTGATGCAAGAAAGCATGTGAACAGTCTAGTCTGCCTGTGACAGGTTATGGGGACTCGCACTTGCCTTGTTTTTCTTTTTTTACCTTGTGCATGCATACAATGTTGGCACCCTACCCCCGCATCTGCGGGTATTTCCTCCATTTAACAGGGCTGTTATGGTTTTACTCCAGTTATGGAGATTCTGAGAGTTTTTGTGTTGGGTTGCCCTTGCCTTGTTTCTTCATTTGCCATGTGGGTGTCTGCAATGTCGACACCCTACCCCACACCCGACCCCTGCAATGTCGACACCTTACCCCACACCCCACCCCTGCATCTCCAGGTATTTCCTCCATTTAACAGGACTTTTATGGCTTTACCCCATGGAGCATGAGATCGTGGGAACAACGGTCCATCGTTGGGGATTCAAGGTGAGTGTCGGCAAAATCACCCACCCAAAGTGTGTCTCAAGACTCTCGACTCTCGAGACTTTCCCACTTGCACTTGAGATGAGGACCACTGCCTTTTTTGGGTGATTTTTTTCTTGAGAGGGGAGACCCTACTTAAAAAAAAAAAAAAAAAAAAAAGAAGCTGTCTTCTGAGTCCTGACTCTTCTCTTCATATATGGGGGACAGCTGTATTCAATACCTAGCTTTCCCTGGCCCCCTGCCTGGGCAGGGACCACGGCCGGGGTATCTCGGGCACACATAAAAACCACTCAGTTGTTTTTTTTTTTTTTTTTTTGCTGCCAGACCTTGCTGCGCTTTGGGTAGGGCCCAAGTCCAGCCTCTTTTTGAATTTTCATGCATGTTGATTTCTGTGTTGGGGGGGAACGGAGGGCGTGCAGGAGGGGGCTGGATTATGGACTGTCCATCTATAGGGTGGGGGATACATAAGCTGCTCTGTCCCCCCTGTGCTGGAGTGCCACGTCAGAGGGAGGAGGGAGGACGAAGGAGCACCAAGTCAGAGGGAGGAGGGAGAAGCACCTTGCAAGGAATATGAGTGGGAAGTTGGGAACGATATACAGAAAGCCAAGTTGTGAAATCACACAGATGTCCAAGTAGTCGTGTACAAGCAGAGAGCACAAATGCACCGAGATTCCATCCAAATAAGAGCAATACAATGAAGTAATGAGCCCATGTTCAAGCCCTCAGGCCACACCAACACAGTATCCAAAGCGGCTCCTCTCTGTCTCACGCCCAGCGCCCAGCCTACAATACTCAACTATCCTACGTACATCAGCATTCTCGCAACAGGCTCACTTTGACTCTCGAAGACCAATGTACATGACGTCAACACCATACCCGACCTCTCTCATGTACCAGGTACGTATCTCGTCTCCCCTCATCAGACCCTGCCCACCCACACTCGCCTCCTTCCTGAAGACCACCGATCGCCCACTCACCCCCTAGCGCCCTGCAGCCCGGCTGTGGCTGCTAGCGCTCCGCTGCCCAGCAGCGCCCCTCTTCACCTCAACGCGCCACACGCGCTCTGGCCTCAGCGCAGCACACAGCCTCTAACGCGCAGCGTGACCGCATTGCGTGCGTGGGCCAGAATGCCAGACCCTGGCTGCCTTCCTTCCTATATGGAAGTGGCAGCCTCTGCTTGGCTGCGTGTGGCCAGGCTGGAAGCTTCCAGTAGCTTCTGGTTGGGCCCCAGTGCCTGCACCCAGGCCCAGTGCTACAGTTGAGGGCCTGGGCCCTTCACAGGGCACGGCCTGAGTCTCCATACTTGGGCCGTTTGTCTTATTTGCACAGGACCAGGGGTATGTACGTCAACAGTGCTTCTTTTGCATAGGCCTGTGGCCAATGCGTGATGTATGGGCCCTGCATTGTGTGTATGTGCCCAGGCGCAACTGCCAAGGCCTGGGCCAAACTGTATAACACAGCTTAGGGAGGCTCAAGCGTCCCCTCAACCAACTGGCAGGCTGCAACAGCCTGAGTACCCACATATGAAAAATGTCGAATTTTGGCCTTTAGTGAATATTCAGGCCCGCCTTCACTTAGGGCGGGCACGTGGCTTGCTGGGGCGCTCTGCCCAGAACATGTGCATGCTTGACAAGGGCCCCGTGAGGGCTCATTCCTCGCATTCCATCCCCCTTAGGTTCGAAAGTCCGCTGAGATGCTTCATGCTGGTGCCTTCCCCTTCAATTTTCTTTCATACTCGGCCACGATCTGAGGAGCTGTCTTGAGAAGTTCCTCTCTTGTAAACCATCAATCTTCCTTGGGATCAATATGATGCCTGAACCATACTCTGTACTCTCTCACAGGTTTAGGCGGTCTACCCCTGCCAGCTGGCTTGGGAACAGGCATGTCTTTGTGCTCCAGGATGTCGTCGACGTCCACGTAACCATTCATGGTTGGGGGCAGCATAGATCTCCTTGATGGGAACTGTTCTGTCTCAGCGAAAGGTGCAAGCTTTGAGGTGTGAAACACGGGGTAAGTGTGTAGGTGCCCAAGGATTCGAATCACGTACGAGGGACCATCCAAATCACTACCCACAATATCTAAGACTTCCCAGGGACCGAAATACTGTGGCATTAGTTTTCTAGAGATGCCGAATTCCTGTCCCAACTCACTAGCCTTGACCCAGACAYGTTCYCCTACTTGAAATGTGGACTGTCGGTGATGCTTGTTGTCAGAAGCAATCATTGCTTCCTGAGATTTCTTGATGTGTTCGACAGTCTGCTGCAACAACTTCTCATACTGGACACCAAATTCAATGGTTCCAGGAGTTGCAGCAGTTCGATTTTCAGGCTGGAGGAAGTCTAGAGCAGATCTAGGMTTYCACCCCAGATGCAACTGATTAGGACTGACACCGGTGGTGCTATGTACAGCATTATTGTACAGATTGGCGAKGAGAGGTAATTTTTCATCCCAAYCATCCTGGCTGGGCTTGATATAATGCCTCAGCAGATGCTGCACCACACGGTTCATCTGTTCAGCCTGCCCGTTGGCTTCAGGATGATTCCCAGAAGTCRTCTGAAGCTGGCTGCCCATCTGTTCAGCGGCCTTTTTCCACATCTCGCTAGTGAACCGGACATCCCTATCGCTAACAATTGTCTTTGGTAGTCCAAAGTCACGCACCNTGCCCATCTGTTCAGCGGCCTTTTTCCACATCTCGCTAGTGAACCGGACATCCCTATCGCTAACAATTGTCTTTGGTAGTCCAAAGTCACGCACCCAGTTATCCATGAATAACTCGATGACATGCTCAGTCCTGGCAGTCTTTGACATGGCGATTAGTCTAGCGTACTTGGTAAACCTATCCGCTATGACGAAGATAGGCCTCTTGCCACTCTTGCTGGTCACGAGGGTATCCATGAAGTCCATGGAAACACTCTATCCGGGACCAGCAGGAATGGGTAAAGGTTTCAATAACCCAAGTGGAGCTTGAGTCCGCGGCTTGTCCCACTGACAGACTTGACAAGTCTGCACGTATGCCTTCGCATCGTCAAGCATGTTAGGCCACCAGAACTGTTGTACTAAGTTAGCACTAGTCTTCTTATAGCCAAAATGACCTATTGCGTGATGACACTCTCCTAAAAATAAACTACGCAAAGCTTCCCTATATGGAACTACGAACCGTTTAAACCCAGCGTTCTCAAGAAAGAGCAGACCCAGCCTTCTCAAGAAAGAGCAGCCCATCCACCATCACAAACTCGTCAAATGTGGCCTTGTCTTGGACCTCAAGTTTGTGGATGACGTCCATCGTAACAGGGTAGTCTAGCGTACTTGGTAAACCTATCCACTATGACGAAGATAGGCGTCTTGCTGGTCACGAGGGTATCCATGAAGTCCATGGAAACACTCTGTCCCGGACCAGCAGGAATGGGTAAAGGTTTCAATAACCCAAGTGGAGCTTGAGTCTGCGGCTTGTCCCACTGACAGACTCGACAAGTCTGCACGTATGTCTTCGCATCGTCAAACTTGTTAGGCCACCAGAATCGTTGTACTAAGTTAGCACTAATCTTCTTATAGCCAAAATGACCTATTGCGTGATGACACTCTCCTAAAAATAAACTACGCAAAGCTTCCCTATATGGAACTACGAACCGTTTAAACCCAGCGTTCTCAAGAAAGAGCAGACCCAGCCTTCTCAAGAAAGAGCAGCCCATCCACCATCACAAACTCGTCAGATGTGGCCTTGTCTTGGACCTCAAGTTTGTGGATGATGTCCATCGTGACAGGGTCTTCCTCGTAGGCTTCCACCAAGGATCGAATTACATCGTCGATAAGACAAACTCTGTAATCAGCGCACCCAAGTAGTCTGCCCTACGTGACATCAGCAACCTTGTTATACTCTCCTTTCGCCCAATCTAGCTTGTCATACTTATCTATGACTTCAATCCAGTGTTTGAGTGCGTCAGAGAGAACGGGTTGTGTCTTGATCTGATGGTCAGTCCTAAAATAGAAGAACCGTCCCAACAGATAGTGCCTCTAGTGGACAAGTGCCTTGTAGAGGGCGTAGAGTTCCTTTTCATTAAGTGGACTTCACCAATTTCTTGGATAGCATCTTCTTGCTCATGTACTCGATCGGCCTTAACTTCTTCCCTTCTTGCTGAGCCAACACTACGCCAATGCCATATTGGCTTCCGTCAGTGGTCACTACGAATGGCCTTTGAGGATCGGGGACCGTGAGAACCTCATGATGTGTAAGGGCATGCTTCAATCTTTTGAAAGCAGCCTCACATGCGTCTGTCCACTCCCATGGAATGTCAAGGCGCGTTAGATCAGTCAAGGGGGATGCGATCGTAATATAATTTTGTACAAAATTGCGGTAATAACCACACATCCCCAAGAATGATCTGACCTCAGTCTTGGATGCTGGCCACCTTCGCATCTTCAGGCCTAATCCCTTCCGCGGATACCTCATGACCCAAGTACAAGATTTTGGTACGACCGAACTCGCATTTCTTTAAATTTATCTTATACTCATGATGTCGGAGGAGAGAAAGGACTTTGTCTACATGATGAGCATGCTCCTCGACAATCCTATTGAAGATAAGAATGTCGTCGAGGTACACGACGATAAACTTATCCAAGAAGTCATGAAAGATCCTATTCATGGCGTGCGGGAATGTACCCGGCGCGTTGCAAAGGCCGAAGGGCATCACCATAACTCGTACGGACAGTACCTGGTTTGGAATGCGGTTTTGTGTTGATCTTTGGGTCTAATGGCAATCTGATGGTAGTCGGATTTCAGGTCTGCATCCCTGCACCCTATCCAATAGGTCATTGATGTGCGGTAGGGGCTCTGCGTTCTTAACGGTGATGGCATTGAGGCCCCTATAGTCAGTGCACATCCTTAATGATCCCCGCTTCTTCGGGACAAACAAAACTGGTGAGCCGAAGGGGAAGATGCTAGGCCGTATCGAACCCTTTTCTGTGAGCTCTTTCAGTTGCCTGTGGAGCTCGTCCAACTCGGTCGGAATCATCCTATAGATCCTCACTTTGGGTATCTTGCTCCTCCATGTCTACGACACCCGTGGGCTCCTCGAACAAATCAGGGTACTTCACGACGACACTCTCTATCTCTGGGGGTGATTTAACGGCCTTCCCTTTTGCAGAGACAAAGACCAGGTACATACCTTCCTCTTGGTTCTGTTTATAATAAATTATAGAAGGACGATGCGCACAAACACCCATAGGAGTCAATTAACCTAATATCCTTATACTTAGCTAATCTAACGGTCCTCCCATTAGGTAACTCATGCTTCAACATTTTCTTGTCCCAGTCAAATGGGGTTTGGCAACCTCAAGGTAGTACATGCCTCACAACATGTCAAATGGTAGGTCGTCACTAACCAGGAACAAAATCCTATGATTAAGTTCCCCTCCTGCATAGGAGAAAGTGCGGAGCACGTCGTTAACATAGTCCTCCACCAGCATGCGCTCTTTGTTGGCCAAAGTAGATGCTACCGGTCTACTCAGGCGCTGCACCTGGTCCTGTAGGCGCAGTTTCTCAACGCAGTCGCGACTTATAAAGTTCCGCGTGGAGCTGATGCCTACGAAGGCACGGCACTTGCGGTCACCCACACCAACTTCCTCAATGAAGTTCTCCCCTCTAGGACCTCAACTTAGGGTCACCGAAAACTCACGAGGGTCCCTTGTCGACCACTCACTTTGTAGGTCCTCTAAGGCCTCAGACACATCCAACGTGCAGAGTATCGTTGGGTCAGGATGCGTCTGTGGGGTGACTAAGGAGTCAATACCTTCGGCCAACTCTTGAAACGAGCAGGGTACATCACCCGCTTCAACGAGAGTAGAAGCAGCTACAACTTCTACTGGCCCTAGGTGTTTCACGAGCTAGAGCTCGTAGAGGCCCCGCCTTGGGAGAAGGGAATCCCACCCTTAGGTGGTATCTTCTGCGGGACCTTTGCGTTCTTGCATTTGAACTGCTGATGGCCATACTCGCCGCAGTTAATGCAAGAACCCCACGTATAACGATCCCGCCACACATCTTGATCCAAACCTGCTCGAACCTAAGCCGCTATCTTGTGCGGGTTCAGGGTTGGCCCCTGACTCCTTTGTTGACCGCCCTTACCGCGGCCACCTGCCTTTCCTTTACTACTGCAGTGAGGCTTCTACCCTCAGCACTATCCTCGTTGTCTAACTTTGTACCATCCACAAGGTCTGCCAAATCCTCATCTTGGTCTGAGTACCATCGGCCTCAACCATCATCAACCATCATCAACCGACTCCCTTCTTCTTCCATTCTTGTGGACTCCTCTTCTTTCTTCCGTCCGTAGAGGGTGTCTGAGCACCTCCTATCGTAGCCTCTAAATTTAAGGCCTTCTTGCTAAAGGTCTCAAACGCGTGATACTCTAGCTGAGCCTCGCTGGCTAGCAAGTTCTTGATGTCCGTGGGAAGAAACCTCAAGAACATGGTCAACAAGACTTGTGGATTATGTTGTGCCCTAGGGACGACAATCAAACGCTCTACGGTAGAGGTGAGTTCACGCACAGACTTGTACTTTTTAGCATCAAGTTTCAGCAACCCATCAGTGGCAATTTGTGTCTCCTGTGGGTTGTGCCATCGCGCTTCCACCGAGTCCATAAAGCTCTCCAGGGTATGGGTCTTCGCCCAGTCACCCATGTTCCTGCTAAATCCCTTCGATACTACTAATCCGTTTGGCCAGCGAGCTGCTGAACCCTCTAAGTAGGATGCAGCAGTTATCACTTCCTCCTCTACCAGCGTCCTCTTCGCCCTTACCCACACTGGAACCGTTCTCAACCATGTGTCGAGAGCCTCCTCCTCCTTATCTCCTAAGAACGTGGAGGGTGGTTTCAATGGGGTTTTGGGGTACCATGGTTGCTATTGTCCCATTGGTGAGACAGGTGCCGGCTGTGGTGTAGCTCCAGCCGGTGGACTAGAAGAAGTAGAAGCAAAAGTCTGTGCTACTGCTGCTGAAGTACCGCTTGGTGTGGTACTGGACTGAGGCGGATACAGGCCTGTCATCGCGCCGAGAATGGCAGCGATGGCAAAACTGCAGGCCTGACTCCTGGCCTGTGCATGGCCTGTGCATGGCATTCAGGATCTGGTCCAGGGTGTCCTGGATAGCGTCCAGTTTGCTGTCCGTGTATGCATGCATGGACAGGATGCTCGCCTTGACGATCTTCATGTTACCGTCTAGTGCTGCATCATCTAACCCCTCTAACGCAGCTTTGTCTGCCTCCCTACCCTCAAGTCTGATACTTCTATTCCTAATCTCATTTTCTCCTTCGGTAGCCTGTAAGTTCCTCCGCTAACCGTAAGCGGATCCTCTGTAGTTGCTGGAGCTCCATCTGCTCCTTGGTGTGTGGATCCGGCGAGCTGGACTGCACACCCACCATCTGACTGGTTCCAGACCCTGTCGTACTGGAGATGGACTGACTGCTTGTGTCCAGCATTCCAAACGGAAAACCGGACAAACTTGACACAGTTGTTACCACAGATGTAGTCATTGCTACAGCTCTAGCTGCTGCTGCTGCTAATGTCCTCTCTACGACTGCGGCAGCCTCCCTCGCAGTCTCAAGATTACGGGCCCTTGCTTCGGCCCTTAGCCTTCTCTCTTCTCCTGGTAACAGTACCTGGAACACTACAGGTATCCTACACGTATCACGCCTAGTCTGCCTTCCGTCGTCAGTTGCACCTTCACCACCTTCTGATCCACTCATTGGCGAGGCAAACGCTGTCTGCACTAGTATCCACTCTGGAAACTACCACAGCATGCGTCTGACCAGTTCTAAAAATAAATAAAATTAAAATAATAATATAATATCCAGTGAGTTACCTAGACTACCGTTCAAGCAGTATCAACAACATTTACAAAGGCTGTACACATAGTCTAGATCTACCTTGATTAGTTACAGAAGCTTTGAGAAGAACTGACTATGGTAGAACATTACAGTCCTAATCTAGGCTGTCTGTAAGGTGTTAGCAGTCTGTCAACCAACTAGTCAAAATAAAAATAAACTAAGTGAGCAGATGTATGCACAATGGGTATAGTTGTGTCTGACAGTTGAGTCTCAATTGGAATATTCGTCCCCTGTATCCAATGTGCCTGTAGCCATCATCAAGCAGCAGTGTCTAAGGTGTGCATTAGAGGCCCACCCCTGTGCCCAAGGCGTATGCTTATGACCAGAACTGCACGTTGTTTATCCTCGCGTGCAACGAGCCTTACGTCTGACTCATCTCGCTGATCAAGAGGCAGTTTTAGTCTAGGTTGTTTTACCAGACGTCCGGGACCCCCCTGACCGTCAGGGATGTCCGACCGGACGTCTAGTCGGACGCCGGATCGGACAGGGGTTGTCCGTCCTAGCCAAAAAAAAAAAAAAAAAAAAAAAAAAAAATCATGTGGCTTCTACCTTGCATAAGGTGTATGCCACCAAAATTTTGGCTCATTTGAGATAGTAGAAAAAACGATAAAAATCTTCAAAGTTTCTAATCCCCACCTATACCCCTCCCACCCCAAATAGCACCCTATCACCAAATKCTCARAAAATTYTKATTTTTTTTATGGGGGGTCTCTATGGCATGCGCAACACTGTCATTTTTTTTTTTTTTTTTTTTTTTTAAATGCCAAAAAGTGGTTGTCCGGGCTCCCGGACAACCCCCCTACCGGACGGTTGGGGGAGACGTCCGGCCATCGGATGACTGGTAACCTAGGTTTTAAGGACAACCCCCACGGTCCTTAGAAATTATTTAACGTCACAATCAGGATGACGATCACAGCCAGTGGACAGTTCAGACCCCCACCAGAAATATTTATAGACGGTCTCGATAGCGTCTGCAAAGGACTGGTCAGTCCGCACACCCCTTCTATCAGTGCAGCAAAGAGCCTTCAAAGGACAATGCAGCATGACCTGTTTGTACTACTCCCATGGGTTGGCATGGTGACTGTGACCCGTGCTTCGACCAGGGCCTTTCAGAGTCACCGCCCTCTCCTGCCAGATGCGCGACCGGGAAGAATGTCGTCTCTCAAGGTAGAGCGCTCACAAAAGAGAGGACACTCAAGGTTGGACTCACTTCCTCACGGTAAGAAGAGATTGAGAGGGTAGGTAAGGTAAGGGAACAACGTACCTGGAGATAGCTGCCCCCAACCACAGATTTCTCGCCAATTGAGCCGATGTGCATTTCGAAGACCGGTCATAGCCTCGGTACCACCCACAACGCAATGCAGTATATCACGCCTGAGCCAAAGTATCCTTACTGCACAGAAACATCGTCAGTGCACCAAGTAACAATGTCGCCAGCGCTCGGTAAGCGGCGATCTCGAACCAGCTCTGATACCAAATTGCAAGGAATATGAGTGGGAACGATATACAGAAAGCCAAGTTGCAAAATCACACAGATGTCCAAGTAGTCGTGTACAAGCAGAGAGCACAAATGCACCGAGATTCCATCCAAATAAGAGCATTACAATGAAGTAATGAGCCAATGTTCAAGCCCTCGCGACAGGCTCACTTCGGCTCTCGAAGACCAATGTACATGACGTCAACACCATAGCCGACCTCTCTCATGTACCAGGTACGTATCTCATCTCCCCTCATCAGGCCCTGTCCACCCACACTTGCCTCCTTCCTGAAGACCACCGATCGCCCACTCATCCCCTAGCGCCCTGCAGCCCGGCTATGGCTGCTAGCGCTCCACTGCCCAGCAGCACACCTCTTCACCTCACACGCGCCCGCATGCGCTCTGGCCCCAGCGCAGCACGCAGCCTCTAATGCAGCAGCGTGACCCCATTGCCTGCGTGGGCCAGAATGCCAGACCCTGGCTGCCTGCTTTCCTATATGGAAGTGGCACCCTCTGCTTGGCTGTGTGTGGCCTGGCTGGAAGCTTCCAGTAGCTTCTGGTTGGGGCCAAGTGCCTGCACCCAGGCCCAGTGCTACAGTTGAGGGCCTGGGCCCTTTACAGTTGGGCACGGCCTGAGTCTCCAGACTTGGGCCGTTTGCTACATTTGCACAGGACCCGGGGCATGTATGTCGACAGTGCTGCTTTTGGGTAAGCCTGTGGCCACTTCGTGATGTATGGGCCCTGCATTGTGTGTATGTGCCCAGGCGCAACTGCCAAGGCCTGGGCCAAACTGTACGACACAGCTTAGGGAGGCTCACGCGTCCACTCAACCAACTGGCAGGCTGCAACAGCCTGAGTACCCACATATGAAAATGTCGAATTTTGGCCTTTAGTGAATATTCAGGCCAGCCTTCACTTAGGGCGGGCACTTGGCTTGCTGAGGGCCTTTGCCCAGAACATGTGCATGCTTGACAAGGGCCCGCGAGGGCTCATTCCTCGCACACCACGTCAGAGGAGGGACAGAGGACGGAGGAGCGCCACGTCAGAGGAGGGAGGGAGGAGGGAGAAGGGAGGAAGGAGGGGGCGAGGTTATGGAGGGGCACAAGGAGGGAGCGCCACGCCCCAGGATTAAAATTTGAATCCTGGATCAGTGCACGCCGCCGATCAATGGAGATCAACGACCAAAATCCAAGAAAATAAAAACCTACAAAACAGAGTGTGCTGGACCCCCCCCCCCAAAAAAAGCGCCGACCGCCAAAATGGAAGTTGGCATTTTCGGAATAGGGTGGCAGCGTGAAAAAAGAAATTGAGGCTTTTTCTGCCTCAGTGCGAGGGGCGCCCTGGTGCCTACTCGGGGGGGTTGCCAGGCCGGGCGCCCCGGGCGCCAGACACGGTGGGGGCCGGGCTGGAAAGCTAGTTGAGTACGCTATTTTCTTCTCTCAATATTTTTACACCTCCCGCTAGCTACCCCTAGGTCGCTGCAAGGTGAATTCTCAATCTATGCTCGAAGGGATAGACAACACATTATCCACTCTACTCTGAGTCGCGAGTAGTACCTAACCTCCCAACTCCTGGCAGGGGATGCGAGGGTTGCACAGCCCCTACCAAGACCAACCGGGGGGGCCAAACCAACTATCTCAGCTGGTGGGCCCAAAGCGCGCCGCAGGGGGGGGAATCAATGGATGATGTGGGGAATCGAACCCATGACCTCCTGAATGTCACTCATGTGCTCAACCAACTGAGCTAGGCCACTGGCCCCGCGAGCCCCTACTACTATTTATCGATCGGTGTTTTAAGTTTTAACCTTTCAAGTTTTAGCTCATGGTCTGTTTATGGACAGTTAGTTGTGTGTAGCATTCAGCCACCAGGCCAGGTTGAGAGAAATCACTGATATTCAGATGAAAAGAGGAAGATGAAAAACAAGATGATGTCAGGACTGAGGAAGAAAAGGATAGTAAGTTACCATTGGAATAGCAGTGTTGGGTGAATAGCAGAACTTTGGATAAAAAGCTACCCATGCACTGCTGAATAGCAGGATGAACCAACCAATAGGCCTAGCTGAGTTGGTACACCCATAAACCTTTTTTTTTTCTTTTTTTTTTTTCAGTAACAGAAACACTCCCACCAGTGCCAGCGGTGCTGGTAAAGTCAGACACCGCTAGCACCTGGGGAGAGGCTCCATCTATTGGTGGGGAGCATCATTTGCTGGAAAACGGGTCCAACGCCCCTTGTACAGAATGATTCAGAAAAAAATTCAGGAACATCAGAAGAAAAATCAGTATCTGGACAAAAACTGCCCGTGCTGAATGCAGATGGTGAAATCTACATTTCTACCATTGGGATGGGAAGATTCAAAATCCAAAACCTCAACAGAGGGCAAAATTCGAGATACAAAATTCAACAGATTGTACGTGTACTGTATGGTAGTGTATACATATGTCAAGAACGTGTAAGAAGCACGCTGGATTCAGTCCACAGACTCAACACAGGCTTGTAATCCCTTCTGTACGCTTGATTAGAAACCAACAATTGCTGCAAGGTTGGCAACAAAAAATTAAAAAGTAAAAGAAAACAAAAAAGAAAAAAAGAAATCAACAATTGCCCTCCCTTGACAGAGTGCACGATGAAAGCTTCCCAAAGCTGGCGCCCTGCCACACTCTTCAACATGCAACGCTGCAGTTGATCCTCATAGGTCTTTTTTTTTTTTTTTTTTTTTTTTTTTTTTTTTTTTTTTTGGACCATTTCTCGATTTATGTGTGTCATCCATGCGCAGGGGCCATGTTAATCTTCTCTGTATTTAACGGATGTCCCGAAGGACTGAACCTCGTAGGTCTTAATTGCTATGGCTGCGGTGACTTGTTACCTATCCATTTCCAGCACTGCGTCAGCTTCACTCCTATTGAATGCTATGGCTGCTGCGGCAGAGATTTCACATATCCAGCACGTCCCTGTTGCCACGGAGAGCAAATGCACTAAACGCCCCAGAAAAGTGAGTAGGTGGTATCCCCTCTCTTATTTTTGCTGAGCTAATTTCTTTACGTACCGAAACCTAGGCACACCCGTTTGAAACACGACCAAACTGTACTTCAAAGAAACTCGGTCAGGATCAGAGCTTCCCTACCTCCAGACTACCTCCAGACTACCTACCCTACCTACCCTACCTACTCACTTTAAGTGGGTTCAAACGTCCCAGCAACATCTACGGGCGAACGGCAAAACTTGACGCTGAGGGCCCGGGAACGTATCCAGGGGTCTGGGATGTGTCCAGAAAAAAAAGGCAACAGCAGGGGTCTGGGATGTGCCCAGAAAAAAAAGGCAAAAGAAATGAAACAAACTGTCAAACTCCCAAATGGGAAATCATGGTATCAACTAAAGCGGGGAGGGAGCCCTCGAGAGTCAAAACCGAAAACCCGGTTTTCTTCCTTCCCCTCAGAGGGGGGGAACCCTTTTTTATTTTGCCCAAAAAAAATTCATTCGTTGAAAAGAATCACAGACTATTTGGCTTTCTCGGCCTTTCTGAGCTTCTTTTTCTTTTTCATTAAACTGCCACGACCTTTCAGGCTGGAGTCCTAAGTGGAAATATAACCTATAGGTCCTATAGGTCCTATACCCCATTTTTCGGGGACCAGGCGGCCTTTGGGCCGCCGTTGATGAATTTGTTCAGCGGCCTTTGTTGTGTTACTGCCCTCCAAAACTTGTGGGGGCCTCGCTGGAGGCTGTTGTACGGCAGTTTTACTGGTCCTTTAAGATCAATATGCCCATAACACATCCATTTGTTATGAACCTGGTTGTCTGTTGTCAGTTGACCAACATTCGCACACATAGACTTCCAAGTATGTCCATACACACACAGAAGGAAGGGGAGAGGATGGGAGTATCACACCGCACAGGGGGAGGTAAACACAGTGAAAGACTTGACCATGCGATATGATAGAAAGCACTGACAGTGCAATTCGCTCCACAGAATCCTCACAACCAGTCACAAAGGAAAGCCGAGTATATCACATCCAAAACGCAATGAAGCAAAGATAGTTCAAACCCAGTATCGACATTGTTTATTAAAGTCTCGAATTGTCAGAATAAACCCAGAACTATGGTGCGCTGCTCAGAAATGAGCAGCGCTTCACTCCCCAACCCTGAGTAACCGCTAATAACACCCCTGAGTCCCTGAAACATCAAGCGCCACCCAGATACTGCCTCCAGAGGGAAGCGCCACCCTGAAACAGGCCTCTGAGGCCAAGCGCTTCTCAGAGGATGAAGAAGAAGACAAGCGCCACAGTGTCTGATGATGATGAAGTGCCGAATGACTTCCCGGGTGGAAGTTTGCAGCAGCGCCACCTCTCCTGACAAGATGATCTCTGAGGAAGAAACTGCAGCTATGGCTGCAGCGCCACACACCCTGTAACCCTACTCCGGAAGAGGGTCCAGCAGGGCACCAACTTGTCTCGCCTCCAGCAGACTTGTAATAGCTCGGACCTCTGGCAGCCCCACGTGCTGTCAGAGTACAGCATCAGTCCCAGATATGGCTGACACTCCGCAGGTCCAGCTATGGCCGTCTTCTCCAACGCTGAAGCTGTCACCACTTCCAGTTCACGCGTTGCACAGCAGCGATGTACACGGCACCAACTGCCAAAAGGCCCGAACCGATGTCCTCCTCCTATCTATAACCTACACTAGCCTAAACTCGACCTAGACCGGACTGACTGGACCAACCGGTACCGTTTCAGTTTCGGCCTCTAGGGCCTCTCCCTACCCGGCTATAGGCTATAGGACCGTCTATCAGCTTAGGCCCGTAGGGCCTGTCTGTCCTAGGGGTAGCCCGGGCCTGCTATTTGCAGCTAGGGTAACTGTAGGTAATTTCAGTTAGTACGGGCCTGTGTTTCCCGAATTTACAGATATGTCCCTCAAGAATTTCCCCTACAGGTAGGTCTCTCGGTTAGCCCTCAGCCAAACAAAATCACGAATCCATCCTACCTACAGTACAGCCTCGACAAGAGAGGCTACAGGCAACCAAAGACCAGCAAGTAATTGCACATTTATGAAGAACTACCAACTACACTTCTTTATGCCATATAAAGCACGTCCGGATGCTAATTCACCGACGACTCCTCGATACACGCAATAATTTATATGTGGAACGAGAAGTTATGAGATCATCTTTATCAAAATACATTGATTTCTCTCTCTTGTCTTGCAACTATTTCTTGGTAATTTGGCTAATTTGGCTTATTTGAGAGTATATTACTATATTTGTAACGTATTTGGTTAGGAAGAGCTGAGAGGCGGTTTACGGAGACCCAAAATATCGCGGTTTTTTAATGCTATTTATAAGAAAACCAGAAGGCCTTTTTAACCAAAAATTGTATCATTCCATAGAGTGCACAGTTTACCCCGTTAACCACTGGTGGAAGAGCTCTATCTTGACAAATCGCTTCATATTGCATATGCTTTTTTTTTTTTTTTTTTTTTTTTTTTTACGTCAGACAGTCACACGGATTTTTCCGGCATATGGGTACGCCGGCCAGGTTAACTCATCACTCGCGGAATAATGTATACTTAACCAGTTGCAGTCTTTGGGTTTAATATTTAGCTACGAGCAATCTACGGCTTTTGTTGATCTCGAGTAACGACTTCATTTCACATAGGGCTAAACTTCTTGCTGTAAAAAAACATGCAAGAAATCACAGGAAACACTTCTTCTTTCGCAAATTCGTTTTGTTATGCAATCGCACAAAGGTTCTGTTGTACACCGACTCATCAGTACTTTGGTTCCATTGATTTCAGGTTGGGGAGGTATAGGCAAGTACGTGTGTAGTACTGTGTACATTGTGTGGTAGTTTCTGTCTAAGTGGGCTGAATCGACTGACGCTGAGGGGATTTTCAAAAAAAATACCGTTTACCAATATTTGTGTATTGCTTGTATGGTTTTAAAATTGCAACAGGTTTTGAATAAGAGAATGGTGAGAGCATTTCAGAACAGACAGGTGAGAAAAGGTCTCGCTCACAATCACTGCTGCCATAGCCCCCACTCCCCCCACCCCAACCCTCCCCCCTTAAAATGCCTTTTGTATGGTGTTGTACTCACTCTAACGTGGCTTGTCCTTAACACCCAGGGCCTGGTTCTCAAAAGGCGTCGAAAAAAGGCGTCACAGTTGGTAACCCGCGTCTTGCAATTGCCTTGGCCTTCTTGGCCCCCTCTTAAACCACCAGGACACAACCAGCCACACATCGGCCACAGCCCCCTCACCGCGAGTTTCGGAGGCCCAAAACGCAACGCCACTGCCATTGATGAAATTTACCAATGGCGCGCTGGCCCCGATTTTTTCGGAGTAGGTGCAAACAATTTCTCGACAAAGCTGGGGCCATGTACTTGCAGCATAAGGACTTCTGGTATTGCAATGAGTGAGATGCATCTGAGGGGCATGAGAGGCATTGTGAAAAGATTCACGCTGCAGACACCCAGTCCCGGTCCCAGGGTCCCGACAAGTCCCAAGTCCCAGGGCTGGCCCGTAGGGTAGGCCGTAGGGGCACACTTCGTCCACAGTTCAGATCGATAAAATGTGAAGTGAGGACAAGGTAGAAAGGGAGAAGGAAGATGAAGAGTGGAAGCAAGTCCGCGGTGGGATCAGATAGGCTACACCAGCACAGGGAAACACATCGTTGGACTCAGATGGGACGGCTGATTGAAAAGTTGTCATGTCAAGGCGATTTCACATCAAAGATGTGGCGTACAGGGTCTTGAAATGTGATTCTGGTTCCTTCACCGGAACCAAGAAATGAGAAAGCCTAAAGGAAAGAAAGATGTTTGTCTGACAAAACGTTATTTCTACATCATGCATCTCTGTCTGTTTTCCCACCTGTGTGCCGTCCTGCCTTCCACAGATTTCCCAGTCCCATCCCCTCCCTTGGCTTTCTCCCCGTGCCGCCTGTCTATTTTCTTTTTTTTTTCCTTGTTTTTGTTTTTTTTTTGGTGCTCTTTTGAGTCTTTTCTATTACTAGATGGGGAGCATCACCTGCTGAGAACCGGGCTCACCGTCCCTTAAAAACATCATAACAGAGCTTCTTTTCCTCCATGCTTCCCCAAGTTACGCCCAGTGACCCCTGACAGCATTGATTGCTGCCCTTGGAAGGATTACGTGCCTGCCGACTTTCTATTGCGTGTCGACCCATCATTCCTCCTTTCTGAACCCCACCCACCTATCTCTGTTTTGCTGCTTTCGTACATTGAGAGGCGGGCCTCGCCAAGACTTGTTACGAACAGTCGGCCGCCAAAGCCTATCTGACCAATAAAACCGGTTAAAAGGAAAGTTTCCTATGCGCTGTATTCAGTATGGTGCAATAAATGCGGCGCTTATTGTGCTTGTAAATTGCCTGCATTCCTCACCATTTACTGTATCAAATTATCGATGCATGTTTCCTGATATGGCAGAGATTGGTTGCCGTCTTCGGGGATGACTTGAACCACATTGAGGGGCAGGTATGTCCGACATTTCTCTCAGCTTCCCTAGCCTGAACAAATTGAATGCTGCATGTCTGTTGTCGAGGACAGGGTTGATAGCACATCACGTCTTCGTTGTTTTTAAAAACTGAAAGCGGATTTTATATAAGTAATGCTGAAAACGTGGTCCAGCGTCCCTTACATCAGATGTGGTCACTCGACACAGATCACCGTTATGGTCGAGAGATTCTGAGACAGATGTGCTCTCTCTCTCTCTCTCTCTCTCTCTCTCTCTCTCTCTCTCTCTCTCTCTCTCTCTCTCTCTCTCTCTCTCTCTCT
>BFEA01000819.1:321454-331616 GCA_003427395.1 Chara braunii | reverse complement strand
GTGTGTGTGTGTGTGTGACACACACTGCTTCATTTCACGTGGTTGCTCTTTCATGCAGCAGCACTTCCCCACAAGCAGGGTCCGAATGCATGAATGATGGGAACAGCTGCTGAGCTTTTACATGTGACGATTCAGCTTCTAGACCCTGGTTCTTGCAGATCTGATTGACCCGGTACCTTGCAAGCTTGGGGCTATTGGCATTTGGCATTTCTAGAGAATTTGCTTGTCTGCATCTTGGTTGGAACCCTGGGCTGCGGACGGGCCCGACTGGACTGGACTGGACTGGACTGGACCCAACTAGCCGACCAGATCCTCTGATGCCGGCATTTCCACCTGGGAGCTGATTGACCAACTACCTGACTCTTTCTTGACCGTCCGACCCTACAGTGCCGAAGTACTGTGATTTCAGGGTCCGTGGACAATAATGAAGTTATTAGATTATCCTTTTTATACCGACCTTTGCGAGGGTTTAACCCTCGGCATAAGGCCCTGTAGCAGGCGCGTGCCCGTCCTAAGTGAAGGCGGGCCCCCTGAATCTCAATGTGCCTGGTCTCGTCAATTTTTGTAAATCTTGGTGGCCGCCGGACAGTTGCCACACGCCAGTTGGTTACATCCGCTTACCTCGTGAGAATCGGAAATATGTGTAAGCCTTCCAGGCTCTTCCGGCAACGTGGTAGAAACAGGGAGCACTGCACGTTCGTGCCTGGGCGGTTGGGCGTGCCTAACCAATTCGGTCCCAGGCCATTGTCTGAACGGGCCTCGCGCGCAGACGCTTTGGCCGAGACTGAAGCTACTGGAAACTCGGCCTCACGGGGCAATCGGGAGGCAATGAGCCCCGTCACTTTCCATATAGGAAAGGGCTGGACTACAGCGAGAGCATTCCGACACTGGCTTGTGCAAGTGGCAGCGCTGCTGGAGCGTGCGCTAGCAGATGCCGGGCGCGCGCGGGCGTCGAGGAAGACGATGGGCGCTGCTGAGGGCAGCGCCATAGCCAGCCCCCATAGGCGGGCTTGGCTTGGACATAGTCAGTGGAGGTGGTGGTGGTCGTCGTGTATGAGGGAGAAGACGTGGGTGATGAAGTCAAGGGTGAGAGAGAGAGAGAGATGGGGTTGATGATGTGAGGGTCGGTACCTGGTCTTGGCGATGGTCAACAAGGATCTACATCTTCATGTACTATGGTTCTGCTGCTGACGTCAACAGGTTGCATTGTCAATTCGTAGGCTGGTAGTAGCTGTGTGATTGTAGTCTGGGCGCTGAGCGCCAAGTAGGAGGAAGGGCTCTGGATACATATGTTGGTGGTGGCGAGAGTATGCTCTCATTGACATTCGGATTTGGTGCTTTGGTTCTCCGTTGGTGATATATTAGTGCATTTCTGCTTTCTGGAAAGCGTTGGAATTTCTGGCTTTCAATGTGATTTTGCATTCTGGATTTCTGTCATTTCGCTATCACTCATTTTCCTCGCAATTTGGTATCGGAGCTGGTTCGAGCCACTCCACTGGCTCCTTCGCAATAGCTGTTTGGTGCTTCACTGGATATGGTGGGGCAGTGATAATGCTTGTGCGTTGGTTTGCGACGGTGGCCCAGTGTGGTGTGGGCGTCTTAGGAAGGCTATGTAGTGACATAGGGGTGCATGCTAAATGATGAGATCTTGCTGACGTGGCATTTAAGCCGAGGTGGAACTGCATTGTATTGTGGGTTATGCCGAGGCATCGACTGGTCATCATAAATGCACGTCAGGTAACTGGTGAGAAATTTGTGGATGGGGGCAGCACGATGAGGTACATTGCTTTTTGCCTTATCTACCCTCATCGTTGCTTCTTACCATGAGGAAGTGAGTTTTGTCTTGAGAGTCCTCTCATTGTGAGGCGTCGCGAGCGCTCAACCTTGAGAGCCGACATTCTTCTTGGGAAGCAAGCTGGTGGGATATGGGCGTTGCCTCTGAAGGGCCCTTGACGAAGCAGTTCGGGTACATCTGGGTCTTGCATTAGTCAGTCTGCTGGCTTGCATGTCAGCCAGCAGCAAACCATATCAAATGAGGATTACGAGATCTAGCAAATGGATGCTATCCACCCAGAGTTACAGTTGCAGCGCCAGTTACGGGTAGTAGAAGAAAGGAGAAAGAGAGCTAAACTTGGAAAAGCCAGGCTAGAGTCAAGGGTAGAGGAGCTAGGCAAACTAGAAGCTATAGATGAGTCGACACTTGATCCTGTGGTTCTGTCCACTTGGAACTCCTTGCTGAGTGTAGCCGAAGTACAAGCCGTACAGCAAGAGATGTTGGCTGCACTGATAGCTGGTTAGAACGAGATTCTGACCGCATTGCGGGCGCCTCGACCTCCGGTCAGGCAACCACAGTTTGCTGTAGTTCCCCCTACGTTTCCCCTACGATTGCAGGTCCTGTGATGACGCTGCCGTCGGCAGGGCAACCCTTTTCCCCTCAGTTTGGCATGCCCCCATCAGGTGGATTAGTAGCAGGTAGTAGTGGGCAGATTCCTGTACAGCCTTCTCCATTCCCCCATTCAGTGGCTGCCGCTACAGGGCAGCTACACGTGCAGCAGCCTTTGCAACAGGGTCTGCCACAGCAGCAGCAAGTGCCGCTGCAGCAACAAGTGTCGCCGCAGCGGCCTGTTCCACCAGTTTTCAATCGATGCAGCAGGCAGAGGGTGTTGTACAGCCCATGCAGTGGACACCCAAGATACCCTTGTTGAGTCCTAAACCCTTCTCCGGCAACAAGAAGGATGAGGACTTGGATAACTGGGTGAGGACTGTGCCTACATATGTTAGGCGCACGCTCACTAGGACAGAGGAGGAAGTCATTGTCGCTGCATCCTTTCTAGAAGGATATGCAGCTAGATGGTTGAATGGGTTAGTACAACAGCAGGGCTACGGTCAGAACTTTGATGGTTGGGTACAGGCCAGATCATTGGAGGAGGTCGTATGGCTGGTCTACCACAAGTGGCATGAACCCCAAGGGGCTGAGAAGGCCATTGACTCGCTTGCAAGTCTGGGATCAAAGAGATATCGGACAGTTCGCGAGGTAACAACCATTGTAGAGCGATTGATCGTTGTCCCGAGTGTGCAGTAAAACCGCATGTCCTCTTTACGACTGATTTGAGATGTCTGCCTACAGATGTCAAAACTAAGTTGGTCGATGAGGCCTCTATCGACATACATGACTTTGCTTTATTCAGCAAGAAGGCCTTAGACATTGAGGCTAGGCTTGGGAGTGCCCAACAGTGACCGGTAGATAGGAGGAAGAAGAAGCTCCCTCAGGATTGGAGGGGCAATCTCATATTTGTTGACCACGATGGCCAAGCAACTGAGATTGACGACTTTTTTAATCTTGGGGAAGAGACAGAGTGAGATGGGAGTCGGGATGCTTCAGATGGTGGGGTAGCCACGCCAATGAGAAAAAAGGGTAAGGGGGCCGGGAAACAGAAGGTAGGTCGGCCCCAAGGTCAAACTGACCAAGCACCACCCATATGGATGAAGCTTGGTCTGGAGTATGAGATGTGGCGAAACTTTGTTGTGTGAGGCGCTTGCCTAAATTGTGGCCAGTATGGGCACACAATGGCCAAGTGCAAGAGTAAGCGGGTCGCCGGGAAGGTCGCGTACTCAATAGTGACAGTTGGATCTTCCAACTTTGGTGGTGCTTCTGCGAGCACTTCCCAAGGAAACACCTCATGCCAGTAGGAGTGTTAGTCGTGCTTACTCGTGCTAAAGTGGTTACCTTACCTTCTCCCATCAGACGATGGCCAAGGCTACCGACCCCTTGATCGCCCCGTAGACAGATCCAGAGCAAACAATGCTCTGTTCAATGGATGTGTCTGAGTTGTTAGAGGAGTTAGAGACTGGGTGGTCAGAGAAAGACCCTAGAGACTCCTGGGCGATGTTGAACAAAGGTCCAAAGGGTGAACATTTCATGGCAGAAGTTGATGTAGGTGGCTGAAAGGTTGGTGCCTTCGAAGACATAGGTTGTACGCGGAATTTCACCAGTCGTGCTTTGTGTGGATAGGTTGTGCTTAGGGGACCAAGGGTTCAAAGGGTGAACATTTCATGGTAGAAGTCGATGTAGGTGGCTGAAAGGTTGGTGCCTTTGAAGACATAGGTTCTACGCGGAATTTCATCAGTCGTGCTTGTGTGGATAGGTTGTGCTTAGGGGACCAAGTGCAGCGGCTCAGCAGATCTATAGCATCTACCTTAGCCAACAAGCACTCCATGATAGTAAGGGACTATGCCAAGGATGTAGTTTGTACCTTCTCCTATGGAGGAGGGGAATTGAGACACAAGATCTCGCTCCTGGTGAGCGACGAGCTGCCTTTTGATATGTTGCTAGGCATGTGCTACCTCGAGGTTGCTAAGCCTCAGTTCGATTGGGATAGGAAAGTGATGATCCACAAGTTGTCAGATGGAAGGACGTTAGGCTGCAGAAGTTCAAGGCTAGCAGACTAGTAGAGAACTATGGTTGCATGTGTGTGTCGTGAGGAAGGAATGTACCTAGTCTTTGTCTCTGAAAAAGGGGAGGCCGTAAAATCACCCCCAGAGATAGAAGCAGTCGTTGCACAGTAATCAGATCTTTTTGAGGAGCCTAGGGGTGTGGTAGAAAGGGAGATTGTCTACGCGATTGAAGTCGTTCCTGGTAGCAAGGTACTAGTACGGATCTATCGGCTGTCTCCTGCGGAGTTAGATGAGCTTTGCCTCCAACTCAAGGAACTCATAGAGAAGGGTTGGATTCGGCCAAGCACGTCCCCCTATGGAGCGCCAGTTCTGTTTGTCCCAAAGAAAGGGGGGACCCTAAGGATGTGCATTGACTATAGGGGCCTGCCATCATTGTTTTGAACGGAGAGCCCCTGCCGCGCATTGACGACCTCTTGGATAGAGTGCAAGTATGTTGGTACTTCACAAAGATAGATTTGAAGTCCGTATACCATCAAATTGCTATTAGACCTGAGGAACAACAAAAAAACGCTTTTCAGACCAGGTACGGTTTGTACGAGTTTGTGGTGATGCGCTTTGGTCTTTGCAATGCTCCTAGGACGTTCCAGCACGCAATGAACTGGATCTTTCATGACTACTTAGACAAGTTTATCGTCTTGTATCTCGACGATATCCTTATCTTAAGTAGGACTGTAGAGGAGCACGTGAGAACAGTGCTAGGGCTCCTAAGACAGCACCAGTACAAGGTTATAACTTGGAGAAATGCGAATTTGGTCGCACCAAGATCTTGCATCTGGGTCATGAGATTTTCGCAGACGGGTTGAGGCCGGATGAGGCCAAAGTGGCCAGCATACGTGACTGGCCCAGACCTCAGTCTCTATCTGAGGTGAGGTCATTTTGGGGACGACAGGCTACTACCCCCCATTTGTAAAGAACTGAAGTATTGTAGCCTCCCCTCTAACCGACCTCACGCGCCTTGACACCCCTTGGGAATGGACCGAAGAGTGTAAGGCAGCCTTCAAGAGATTAAAGTATGCCCTGACACACTGTGAAGTCCTCAAACTTCCGGATCCTTAACAGCCCTTTGTCGTGACCACAGACGCCAGCCAATACGGCATAGGCGCGGTCCTTGTGCAAAAGGAGGGGAAAAAGTTAAGGCTGATCGAGTACATGAGCAAAAAGATGCCATCTCATAGATTAGCTAAGTCCACGTATGAGCGCGAGTATGCCCTCTCTAGAGCACTGGTCCATTGGAGGCACTACCTCCTCAGCAGATTCTTTTATGTGAGATATGACCATGAGATGCTGCGCAGGATTAAGACACAGCCCGTGCTCTCCGATGCACTCAAGAGGTGGATTGAAGTCATAGATATGTATGACTTCAAGCTCGACCCTCTGAAGGGAGAGTACAATAAAGTGGTTGTTGCACTATCTCGTAGGGCAGACTATCCGGGCGCACTAGTGACTAAGTTTGGGATTTCTGACGATGTAACTGGATCTATGATGGAAGCCTATCAAGAAGACGCTGTTATGTCTGAGATCATCTGCAAACTGGAAGCTAAAGACAAGGTTACCTCCGATGAGTTTGTGTTGGTTGAAGGCTTGCTGTTTCTTGAGAAGGCTGGGAATAAACGTTTGTGTGTTCCAAAAAAAGAGTCTTTGCGTAGTTTATTTTTAGAGGAGTGCCACGATGCGACCGGACATTTCGGCTATAAAAAGACAGCAGCAAATTTACTGCAGCGTTTCTGGTGGTCCGCAATGATGGATGATGCAAAGAAGTATGTAGAAACTTGCCAGAATTGCCAGTGTGACAAGCCACGGACGTAGGCACCGCTTGGGCTTATTAAGCCCTTGCCTACTCCCGCTGGTCCGATCAGAGTGTGTTCATGGACTTCATGGATACTCTTGTGACCAGCAAGGAGAGAAGGTTAACCGACCCCCCAATTTTCACCCTCATTTATAAGAAAACCAAAGGGTCATTTTAACCATACTTTACACCAATCTGTAGAGTGCACTTCTTACTAACATATTGTAAAAAAAAAAAAAAAAAAAAAAAAAAAAAAAAAAAAAAAAAAAAAAAAAAAAAAAAAAAAAAAAAAACCACTGCACTTTGCAGGTTGGTGAAGGTTACCCTAGGGGTTAAAAGTGAGGGTACCTGTTAACCATTTGTGCCAGCAAGAGCGGTAAAAGGCACATCTTCGTCATTGTGGACAGATTCAGTAAGTATGCTGGACTAATCGCTATGCCTGAGACATCTAAGACTGACCACGTCATCAAGCTGTTTATGGACAACTGGGTACGTGACTTCGGTCTCCCGAAGTCCATTGTTAGTGACAGGGATGTCAGATTTACAAGTGAACTGTGGCAAAGTACAGCCCAACAGATGGGCACCCGACTGCAAATGACATCAGGGAACCACCCTGAGTCAAATGGTCAGGCCGAGCAGATGAACCGGGTAGTGCAGCACTTGCTTCGGCATTATGTTAAGCCAAGTCACGATGACTGGGATGAGAAGTTACCTTGGCTGGAATCCCAGATCTGCTCTCGCAGCACTACCGGCATGACTCCCAACCAACTGCATCTTGGTTGGAAGCCCAGATCTGCTCTTGACTTATTGTTGCCTGAACATCAGACAACTGCAGCACCAGGCAGCATAGAGTCTGCTGTCAAGTACGAACAAATGCCGCAGTAGGCTGTCGAGCACATCAAGAAAGCTCAGGATGCCATGGTTGCATCTGCGAATAGACACAGATCGCCATCACCATTTCAGGTAGGTGAACGAGTCTGGGTAAAGTTATCTGAATTGGGACAGGAATTGGCAATCTCCCGTAAACTGATGCCACAGTACTTCCGACCCTGGGAAGTCTTACATATAGTAGGAGATCAACCAGATGGTCCCTCATATGTCATTCGCATCCCTGGTCACCTCCTCACACACCCTGTTTTTCCTGCATCCAAGTTGGCACCTGTTGCTGAAACAGAACAGTTTCCCTCCAGGCGGTCAATGCTGCCCCCAACCATGGACAGACACATGGATATTGACGACATTGTCGAGCACAAGCTGACGCCTGTGCCCAAGCCTCCAGGCAGGGGACGCCCTCCAAAACCGCATATGCAGTATCGAGTGCGGTTCCGACATCATACGGATCCTGAAGAAGATAGGTGGACTGCTCCCCAGATTATCTCCAGTTATGAACGAAATTTGAAAGGAAAGCAGCATGCTGTGTAGCGACTTCTCAGAGGACTAACCAAGTAAAGGACGAGGGAATGCGAGGGTTTACCCCTCGGCATAAGGCCCTGTAGCAGGTGTGTGCCTGCCCTAAGTGAAGGCGGGCCCTCTGAATCTCAATGTGCCCTGGTCTCGTCAATTTTTGCAAATCTTGGTGGGTGCCGGACATTTGCGACGCGCCAGTTGGTTACATCCGCTTCCCCCGTGAGAATCGGAAACATGCATAAGCCTTCCAGGCTCTTCCGGCAACGTGCTAGAAACAGGGACCACCGCACGTTCGTGCCTGGGCAGTTGGGCGTGCCTAACCAATTTGGTCCCAGGCCATTGTCTGAACGGGCCTGGGAAGCAGACACTTTGGCCGAGACTGAAGCTACTGGAAACTCGGTCTCACAGGGCAAGCGGGAGGCAATGATCCCCGCCATTTTCAATACAGGAAAGAGCTGGGCTACAGCAAGAGCACTCGGGCACTGGCTTGTGCAAGCGGCAGCACTGCTGGAGCGTGCACTCGCGGGCTGCTTGCTGTGCGCTAGCGGATGCCGGGCGCGCGCGGGCGTTGAGGAAGAAGAAGGGCACTGCTGAGGGCAGCGCCATAGCCAGCCCCCATAGCCGGGCTTGGCTTGGACATAGTCAGTGGAGGTGGTGGTCGTCTTTGTGCATGAGGGAGGAGACATGGTTGATGAAGTCAAGGGCGAGAGAGAGAGAGAGATGGGGTTGATGATGTGAGGGCACGTACCTGGTGTTGGCGATGGTCTACAAGGGTCGACATCTTCATGTACTTCGGTTCTGCTGCTGACGTCAACAGGTTGCATGGTCAATTTGTAGGCCAGTTGTAGCTGCGTGATCGTAGACTCGTAGTCTGGGCGCTGAGCGCCAAGTAGGAGGAAGGGCTCTGGATACATATGTTGGTGGTGGCGAGAGTATGCTCTCGTTGACATTCGGATCCGGTGCTTTGGTTCTCCGTTGGTGATATATTAGTGCATTTCTGCTTTCTGGACAGCGTTGGACTTTCTGGCTTTCAATGTGATTTTGCATTCTGGATTTCTGTCATTTCGCTATCGCTCATTTTCCTTGCACCTTATCAATTTTATAATCTTATCCTGAAGGACCTGAAGCTATATCTTCAAGTTCTTTTTTTTTTTCTTTTTTTTTTTCTTTTTTTTTTTTGTGATGATGGTCCTTTATAAAGTTTACTTAACATAGTCTGGTGTTATTTCCTGGAGTTATCTACTGGAGTTGGCTGTCGTATCTGTGTCTTATTATGGGCCTCACTCCACTGCGCTGCGTAGCATTCTAAATGTATCAGGATCTGGTGGCCGCCCCGATATATTCAAAATGTGAAGTCAGTCCGAATGTATTGGTCCAATAAACAGTCCAGGTACGAGTCGCCTGTTGATTAGTGAAGCGAGACCCTATGATGTTTAGTTTAGATTGTGTGAAATTGTAGCAGAAGTTGCAGAACTGCTTGGTGCATCGTTCAGAATGATGAATATTGACTTTTTTTTTCCCTGAGGGAAGAAACAGATTTATGGAACGAAGGATGGGAATATAACCTCATAAATTTAGTATATAAAATATATATCCGAATCCAAAGAGATATAAGAAAGGGGGTCAGTCTGAAGCAGTGAATTGGTAGAATTGGAAATACATGGCACAGGTATCATGTTTTCAGTGCAAGTTTTCACCTTCAGTTATCATCTTGAACATTTCTTCAGATTTCAAATTTTCAATAACCTGTTAATCGGTTATATTCTACAGCAATTTGACTGTTGGCCGGGCAACTAATGTCCTCGTCTCTTTCCTTATGGCTGCAGCTCGATTGTCTTGTTATGGGCGTCGACATCCTTGTCACTGACAGGCCTGATCTCCTGCACAAAGCAATGGACCTTTGGCGGGCAGAGAAGAGAGCCATGGCTTTCTGAAGAATGGCAGGGAAAGAAACGCTGCCATAAGTTTCATGGATGTCATATTGTCCGCTGTTAACCGTAGCAGTACTGTGCGGCTTTTGAGCCCTTGCCCTGTTTCTTCTGTATTCTGCAGTTGTGCATTAAGTGCCATTAACAAATCGCAAATTATTTGAAGTTGCATCCGTTACAAATCTGTCCGCGAATCAAACTGAAAAGTGAGCCTGCCAGGATGGTGACACTGCGGGAATTTCATGGGCCCATGGGGCAGCCTATGGGTGGATCGCTCTGTGCGGTTCGGTGGTTGGCCCTGGAAATGGCCCTGGGAGTCGCCCAGTGGTGCATGGGTGAAGCATATTTGGAGTGCAGAGCGCATGTTTTTGGAAAGGTTTTAAGCCGCCACCAACAGCATCATAGCCGACACTTCATGGGGGCGTCAGCAACGATTGCCTGTGTGTGTGCGTTCAGGTGCAAAGAGAAAGGGGGCTGGGGAGCCGCCAAGCAGCGGCTGTCGGGCGAGCATGGTGTTGGAGACTATAGTTGGGGGGAAGATCTCTCTCTCTCTCTCTCTCTCTCTCTCTCTCTCTCTCTCTCTCTC
>BFEA01000819.1:305513-318999 GCA_003427395.1 Chara braunii | reverse complement strand
TGGCTTGTGATGGGGTGTGAACCGACAGTCTGTAGAGTTTTCCATCTGGTGTGGGTGAGTGATAGTCTACTTTGATTTTGGTCTAGGTGGATTAGCACTTACAGTGTAATCAGTGAGGGGATTCTACAGACTGTTAAGCGTTTAGCCTCCTGATGAGTCGGTGAAACTCCGACGAAACAGTTTGTCACAGCCCCTCGTTTGTTGTCCTCTTCTCCCTCTCTGCCTACGGTTTACCGGGCAGTTCTATTTGACGATATATATATATATATATATAGTTCTGCTTGTGACGATATATATATATATATATATATGATGATATATATATATATATATGTTTATCTATCTATCTATCTATCCATCTATCTCGAGTGGCACTGGAGACATGCACGTAGGATACCGGCCACTTCAGACAAACAGCTTTTTAGCTTGACTGTAAAGGACACATACCGGCTGTTGCGACCAAGAGGTGAATTTGAGAGAGAGAGTGAGGATCCGTTGACAGGCTGATCTGAATGTGGGGGATGACTCTCTTCGCCCAATCAAATGGTTTACAACCATGAGATCCAAACCGGCGAAGTTAGCCTCACTACAATGGCAGATAGAGCATCGCTGTCTCCCAACCAACAACTAGCTTGTGGGCCGCACATACCTAGAACAGAAGGGCTTGGTGCTGCCATGGTGTCCTGTCATACTGCCTTCCCTACTCGTAAGATTTCGGAAACCATAGAACATATCTTCCTACACTGCCCAGGAGCAGTGCTAACATGGCGATGGTGGGATAGGATATGGAATTTGTTGGATACTAGACCCAGTTGGCCATGGGACTGGAGAGCGTTGCTCTGCGAGGCATGGACCTTTCCCACAGACAGCGACTTCGAGAACAATATGTTTGAGATAGGAAGGATAGCCATCATCTGGGCTCTTTGGAAAAAAAGTTGTATACATTCCATTGTAGGGGTTCGAGTAGAGGGGGAGGAAGTGACGGAAATGATCAGACAGTTCATCAACCAAGAACTTCACTCGCGGTGGCAAAAAGTCAAAAGCCAAATAGACTTATATCACTTAAAAAAAAAACATTAAACAAGCAATCAACCAATTTTTAGGGGACCGGCTGGGTAGTAAAAAAGGGGAATGGATCGCGCACATGCGATGGGAGGGAGGACAAACGCAGGGGCAGGAACGAGATGATTTCATAAGGGGCTACTGCACCTCCTTTGAAGAGGGGACCAAGGTACACCACGGGGTCCTAATGCGCCCACCCATAGACTTCACATACCCCTTTCCGCCTCATCAGCTGGCAATGGTGGACATGCAATGGTATGGAGCAACGTAAGCAGATGACAATCCAATGACAAACATGCAGCAAATAAAGGTGCCAGGACTATGAGTGGATTGAAAAGCAAGTGTCCACACAAAGTTGTCAGCTAACATTGAGTGGAACAGAGGGATCGATGGGGGGGGATGAGGTGGTAAAGCTTTTTGGGAGAGGGAGAACTAATCCCTCGGCAACAGGTATCCGGCGCTCCGTACAGGGTGAAGAGGTTCTTGCCTGTTCCCAACAACCTGCAAAGTCAATCCTCTGGAGCACAGAGCAATCAATGTTGGCAGGTGTCTTTCTCAGTTATATTCCCTAGCATTTTTCTCGTTCAGTGTATAAGGGATGTTGGACCCGTTTTCCAGTAGGTGATATTATTCACCAATAGATGGAGCCTCTCCCCGGGTGCTAGTGCTGCCTGCGTTTACCAGCAGCACTAGCACTGCAGGAGGGGTTGTTATAATATATATATATGTGACGATATATATATTTGACGATATATATATGTATATTTGTCTCGCTATCTATTTATGTATCTCTGTCTCACTATCTATCTATTTGTCTTCGTCTCCCTATCTATCTATGTATCTATTTAGAATAGAGTTTCATAAAATATATTATATATAATCTATCTATTGTAATGAAATATGTAATAGGTTGTACTACGTAATTATGTTTGTATGCTATATTTCAATAAATCTATATATAGTAAATTTTATTTTTATGTTATTTTATTCATATTTATGCTAGATTCTTGTTTAGATAGAATGATTCAATTTTGTTATCTTATTAAATTGATTTTTTTTATTCTGTTATAATCAGGGTTACATGACCGAACGTTCAGGGCCCCCCGGGCTGGCCCCCGAACGTTCGGGCGTTCAGGGTCCCGTTCGGGGACCGAACACCTCTAGGTTTGGCCCCCGCCAAAAAATATTTCGGGGCCTGAAAATAAGTTTTTTTTTCTGAATTTTTTTATGTGAGTTCTCTATGATGTAGCCTACACGCCTATAAATTTTGAAGCCATTCTGCTAACCCAAACAAACATTAAAAGTCGTCAAAGATGGGGGTGTCAAAAGATGCTCGCCCACTCACTATTTTGTTTTTTTTCATTTTTAACTTTTTGTCTTCACTTCATTTCGGGGTCTGAACAATTTTATTATTTTTTGAATTTTTTAAAATGAGTTATTGATTATGTAAACTACTTATCTGTAAATTTTCAGGGCATTTGTCAATGCCAAAAAATAATTAAAAATCGGCAAAGATGGCAGTGTCGAAAAGCTGCTGGCACACTCACTCATTTTAATTTTTTTTTTTTCTTCTTATTTTTATCATAGTGTTTATTTTCGGTATTGGATTTTTAATTCAAATTTGGTAGAGAATTTGGATGTGGTGCCCAGGCAAATGTTGTTTAGTATATTTGTCTCCATAACGTAGGTTTTTTTTGAAATTTTTTAAGATTTTTTTTTTTTTTTTTTTTTTTTTTTTTTTTTTTTTTTTCGGTCTGCGTTTGGCCCGAACGGCCGAACGCCCCCCGAAGGGATCCCGTACGTTCGGGCGTTCGGGTTCGGGCATTCGGCCCGTCCCGAACGCCGGTAACCCTGGTTATAATATATATGTATATATATCGTCAAATAGAACTGCCCGGTAAACCGTAGGCAGAGAGGGAGAAGAGGACAACAAACGAGGGGCTGTGACAAACTATTTCGTCGGAGTTTCACCGACTCATCAGGAGGCTATATATATATATATATATAGAGAGAGAGAGAGAGAGAGAGAGAGAGTGTTTAGGTACGATACTTTATACTTTTATTATAGGAGTTTGTTTCATGAATAATTATTAACCGTTTTAATCGTTGTTAACGTTTTTATTGTTTTATTTTCGCTTCACATATTGATAATCCATTCATGTTGAGGATAAGAGATTTTTTATCTTATGTCTAGATGATTAAATATGCATCAATAAGAATCATTAATTATTTTCATAAGAGCATGAGACTTTGTTTTATTTTTAATAGGTTTTTGTTTTTTTCCTAATCAATTGTGAAATTATTGCCATAAATGTCAGATCAGATAAGTTTAAATTTTTCATAAGTAAAGGATGAATTGTGTAATTAGCTAGCCTACCAGCCGGGCCGCCCGGGCCTCGGGTGGTTGGCCCGCGCAAGGATCAGGGAAAGTTACAGCAAAAAAAAAAAAAAAAAAAAAAAAAAAGACTGAAAAAACTATGTTTTGCAGAAAAATAAACTGAGCAACTTTTGCCTCAGGGTCACATCGAAATTATTCACCAAATTTGAAATGTAATTTTTATTTTTTTTTTATTTTTATTTTTTTTTTGTCCGGTCGGGCAAATGATTCCAAATCACTTTGGTAGCCTAGCTAAGTAGCAATTTATTTTTTTAATTATTAAATTATTTTTTTTATTACTGTAAGTATAATTTTAATTATTTATTATTTTTATTTATATGTTATATGATAAATATTTATCATATAAATTATATCAAATATTTATCATGTATAATGATAAAATATATAATATAAATATGTTGGAATTATGGAATATAAATAAAATAATCATTTATTTATTTTAGTTTTTTCTTTCAAGTTTTTATTTTTCATTCGAGTTTTGGAGTCTAATAAAGCCAACAAAAACATATCGATGAAGTGGTGGTTGGATGTTCACCAACCAAGTCTACTATTCTATAAAATTTGGCTTTTAGTGCTGAGATAAATATATGTCGATCTATATAACGATATATAACCCACCATCCTAATTGACATGTCATATTCATGTAGGTTTTTGTTAAACAATCTCTCTATTTCAAGATTAGGCATTCGTCAGCTTGTCCATTATAGTAATGTGAACTAGCTGGTTGGTAAATCATTACTCTAGCATGAGGCAAAGTTATGCGTTTAGTTATTTTTTCCCCCATTAATTTGAAGGAACTCATTTATATTGTCATTCTTTCACATATCTTAGTAACATTTGGTCCTACATATTGCATAACATCAAAATTTGTTATTCCTACTATTATGGATCCACAAGGAGAATTAATATACAAACATTTTTTTATAATCATCTTTTCACTATTTACATACATTATTTTATGAAATTTATTCCTATTAAGTGATTTAATATTTCTATTTATCTATCTATTGGTCAGTCAGTCCGTCGGTTTGTCTATTTGTCTGTTTGTTTGTTCGTTTGTTTGTTTGTCTGTCTGTCTGTCTGTTTGTCGGTCGATCTATCAGTCATCTATCTATCTATCTATCTATCTATCTATCTATTTATCTATCCATCTATGTATGTATCTATCTATATTTTATCTATATTTCATCTATCTATCTATTTATCTATCTATCTATCTATCTATCTATTTATCTATCTATCTATCTATCTATCTATCTATTTATCTATTTATCTATCTATCTATCTATCTATCTATCTATCTATCTATCTATCTATCTTTTATTTATCTTTTATTTATCTATTTATTTATTTATCTATTTATCTATCTATCTATCTATCTATCTATCTATCTATCTATCTATCTATCTATCTATCTATCTATCTACCTATCTATGTATTTATCTATTTGTGTGCATGTAATACATCTGCATATCTATTTGACGATTATATTTGTACTTTTATGTTGATATATTATCGCATATCTATCAACAAAAAACGAGTGCACTTCCCAAAACAAAATGAAGAAAATAACAGAGAACGAGGGACGGGTAATGGAAGGCTGAAAATTTTATGTTTTTCGGCGCATCACCACAAGCAACGTGGTGAAAAGTTATGGAAAAAAAAATTGAAGGTTTGTAATACAAACATCAAAAAAAAAAAAAAAAAAAAGGCAAAAAAACAAATAAACAAACTTAAAATCATTGAAAAACCCTAACACAACTTAATGTCAATCAGCGGTGATAGTCCGCTAGATACCTCTTATCGGTAATAGCATGGTCTTTGACCAACACGGGTGTGAGTGTGATTGTGAGTTGGTTGTGTGTGGTGTGTGGGAGAGTGTTGGCCCTAGATACTGCTGTTATTCGGTTGGGGTGGGGGATGATGAAAAAGGAGTCTCAACTATTGACAAAAATGTTCGGTCTTTGCGTTAGTCGGACCGCTACTGATGGGACCACCCTATCCTTGACCACCATGGTTGGGGCGGGGGGCAAAATGCTCCTCTGATGGCTGGAGGGAGACAACAAAGTTATGTTTGCAGGGGTCCCTTGTCTAAGCCTTGAGAGTAGTAGTAGGTAGGTAGTGAAGGTGAATTGAGAAAAATTGAAAGATGATGAAAGATTTGAAAGAAGAATATACCATAGTCTTAAGGGGGGAAAATGAAACAAAATATTTTCGAATTCAAATAATCGTTCAACGAATTCGGTGTTTCTGCCAACATTTTCTTAAAGGTCTGAATATGTCCAAATTGAATAGATGATATACCCTAAAGCACGAATATATCACACACAAAAAAATCAACAAAAAAATAAAACATCAAAGGCAATATAGTAGTTTTAGTGAAAAATTTAACGAAAAAACAGCTATTAACCATGTGTCTGTGTGTGATATAATGGCTCACTTGCAGTCTATGAAAGAGGTAGAGGAAAAGGGAGAGGCGGAAAAGGAAAATGGAAGGAAGACAAAGGGAAAGTAAGTAGTATAAACTCTATGGAGTGAATAGGAGACTATGACAAACGATAGGAAAAAACACAAAACTTGGTTTGTCGTTGACGACAAAGAGGACACGCATTGTAGGGATGAGGCGGTTGATGATATGAAAGACATAACTAAGCATTCATAGCATAAGAATGGGCACATTGGCTGGTGTCATTCATGCTCATCGAACACCCTTGGCAATTGCATGTTGGTAGCAAGATGACAGGAAAAAAGAAGTTACATTGCAAAAGACCAGTTGTTCACTACAATGTTCCGGATGACCATGTTACATGCCTGATTAAAAACGAATCCAGCATGGCATTCCCTTGTTTTTAAACTTATGCGCAATGACAAGTAGATTTGCAAAGAGAGCAATTCACACCAAACCGGATGATGAAAATATATGGCGGATGACAATCACAGCGGAAGCTTTACAAAATTCAAAATTAATATTGAATTTAATAATTTTTTATTGATACCGCTTCTCCCCAGTTCAATTAACAATATAAATCTTCAGAATCATAACCACATTATAACATCTACAAACCAATTTGAAATAAAGTTTCATCATAGTATTTGGGAGATTTATTTTTCCTCCCTTTATCTCAAGCTCTAGTTATGGTGCAGATAATCGTCAACCGATCGAGTCTGCCAATCGCCACACACCTTGTTGAATACTATATGTCACTCTGCACCACTCACGAAGACCATTGCAGAGTCCACTCATTAGGGGAGCGGAACTCCTTATATGATAAGAAAAACACAAACTCAACCAAGATGAAGACATGCCACATCAAAGAAAAACCACAGACGGAGCTGCTTCGATGACGACTTCTCAACCCCAACACTTTGTAGGTGTAGATTGTCTGTCCTTAGGGTTGATGGCTCAGGGCGATGTAGAAGCGGATAACTTTAAATGGGAATGGGGTGGAGCCGAAGTAGGAGTGGGTGTGAGTGTTAGAACATGAAGAGGAAGAGTGAGACGCATATTAATATATGCAAAAAAAAAAAACGGTAAAAAACAGTTGCAAGGGAAGACGGTTTCAACCAAATGTTTTCATGTCATCAAATACGTATCATGACATTATTAAAGTGACATGCATGTATCTTGAAATACCGATATTCATTTGTGTGCTTCCTCAATAGAGCAAATATTAACACTTCACAATTGCCTCCAGTGATACATTTGCTATAAAGGAAACATTATCTTACATTTTTTACCGCGTATACTGCCTTACAAGTACCAAAAAAATAAAATGATGTTTCATGGAGGGCAAACTACCTTCTCGACTTATATTTTTTACGTTTATATTATTATTGAATATTTTTGTCTATTTAACTGTTGCACAATTCGGCTGACAATTAAGTGTTTGCATGTGCAAGTCATTGAAGGATGATTATGGTATATCGTCGACTCGTGAATAATGTCTTGTTCATTATGAATGTCAGAGAGAGTTGTGGTCTGTAATGGTAACTTTATTTTCTTAATCTACATCGTGTCTGACGAAAATTATTTTTTTTATGATTTTTTTTTCTACTAAACAGATGACTGGTTGGGATTTGCAATATATATATATATATTTTTTAAATAAAGAGGTAACAACCTTGAGATATCAACATTAAATGGATATGGTTGAGTACATTGGAAATTAGTCTGTTTATTTCGTTATATTGTTGACTATCAGTCGGGCCGTCCAGATCACCCTACTTTCCCATACGGCTCGGTCGTGCAAAAAAAAAAAAAAAATCGAAAAACAACTATGTTATGCGTAACAGAACTTTTTCCTCAGGGTCACATTGAAATTCTTTATCAAATTTATAATAAAAAAATAAAATATCTATATCTATATATATTTTTTAATTTTTTTTTGGCTCGACTGGGTAAGTGGACTCGGACCACTCTGTTCGTCTATGTTATATTTAAATTTGAATTTTTGTTCACATTTCGATTGTTAATGAGTGTAGAAACAAGTTAGGTTCATTGATGCATCTCATGTTTTTTATAATCGACATTATTTTTTTTTTTTTTTAAATACCACTCATAGGATAATGGTATGTGGAGTATGACTTAAACTCTTATGTTATTGTTTACTTATGCAGAGTGTAATTATGTTTCGGAGTGCTCTTAAATATAAGAATACATACTGACATATTATTATTTCACAATGTACTCGAGTTATCATATGTTTTGAAAACGAATTTTTTACTTCATGTCAAAATGAAATATATTTTATGGGTAAAAAAAACTACAACGTCAATCAGGATTCGATGGTTGTATGGTGTTGTTCATTGTATAATACTTTCAGATTAACTTTCCTTAACCACATCAAGTAGTTTGCAATTTCTTTGATAAACCTTACACGCATAATACTTATCTTCCACTCCCTATTTTTTTCAACACGTACATGAATGAAGAAGGACGCAATAAAATATTATATGAGTTTCAAACCCTCCTTTGCATGCCTACAAATTTTATGCTCATGATATCAAAGACCTGATAGAGTTTTTGAGTAAGTGTCGACCTATGGAGGATGGCCTCCTTATCAATTTTTTTTGTTTTTTGAAAATGCTTCTTCATCACCAACATTTTAAAATTAGAGATTTGTTTTTCTTTCTTCATTGAATTATAAACTTATAAAAATTCTTTAGATTTACGACTAGTTGGAGAGGTGTATCCATTATTTCTTAATTTTACTTTCACTAGTACTTTTGACAAACATGTAACACAAAGTTATAAACAATTACTTCAAATCGCTTGATGCAGATGACATAAATCCTTAACTACATTACATTGCAAACCAGTTATGCATTTGTATCTGGTTGTACACATGTCTATTTTTTAACATCTCAACATGATTTTTGAGGTGAAGTTTTTTATATTTGCTTTAAACTTTGAATCTTCGGACGAATTTTTAACCCAGTTGAATTCGCTCTCGCACCTTAAGCCTTACCCAATAATAGTTCACATACATCATTGATTTTAAAATCAAGGATGACACTACTTATCAAATTAATGCTTATCTCGTTAGTTTCTAATTGCGAGTATTTTACTTTCCAACGTTCGTCGTCGTTGATCTTACTTCATGTTTACTAAACATGAATTCACGAGTGGTTCAATTTTTCTAGTTATATTTTCACAACAGTTGTGTTCGAGCCGCCTACTAAATAAAATAAACAAGGGATGTGGTATAAAGGATGGGTAGAGTGAGCAAAGTTGTTTGTAAGGGGAATGATTGGCTATAAAAATTTAGAAATAAGATAGAGGAAAAAAACAAAGGAAGGTCCAATATTGACATGTTCGGGAAATGTAAGATTCGATTGTCGATATAAATAGTATCAAAATAAGTGATATTATGTAAATGAAATATTTGGAAAGAGGCGATTATAAACAGAAGTTATCGATACCTAATTAAAAAAAAAAAAATCTTATATCTCTAAAGCTCAAATAAAAGCATAGAAACACATTATGAGTTATGAGTAAACGAGATAAATTTGTTTCGTAACTTTTAATAAATTAATGGTGACAAGGAATTATTTGAACTGGGTATAAAAACAATTGTAACCTTTGAGCCTATGAGATACTGTGACTGCATAAGAAAACCTACAACCATACAATAAAAGGATAGTTTTTATAATATTTATTGTATGAGTAAACGTTGTAACTTAATATATATCAAGCTACAAGTCATAACATTTTTTTTTTTTCAACTCGAGATATGGTTAAAGGAAGACATGCAATTCGGAGTTTTTCGATGCATAACCACTAAGAATGTAGTCAAAATTTTCACGAAAACACAAATAGGTTAATAATAAAAACATGAAAAAAAAAAACAGATAAGGAAAAAAAACGAAAAAAAAACTTGTAAAATCCTAGGGCACTAGAGTGGTCCGGGGTCACTTGCCCGCTCAGGCAAAAACAGTTAAAAATTAAAAATTAAAATAAAAAAATAAAATTTTATTTTTCATTTAAAATTTGGTGCAGAATTTCGATGTGACCCTAAGGCAAAAGTTGTTCAGTTAATGTTTCTGTATAACATAGTCTGTTTTGGATTTTTTTTTTTTTTTTTGGCTGGGACCTTCCCTGGTCCTTGCACGGGTTAGCCACTCACGACTCGCGCGCCCCTGTTGGTAATCTAGATAAAAACGCTATAAGACCCTACTCAAACTAACTTTCAAAGTTTGTCTTTTTTTTTCCTCCGAATTCGATGTTTTTACCGATTTTTTTGTTGCTAATCGAAATACATAAAAACGGAATTCAAATGTATCGTAAAACACATAAATATCACAAAACAATAAAGAAATAAAAAATGGTGATTTTAGTGAAAATTTTGATAAAAAAATACTACTAATTAACCATTAGTGTTTAACTAATAAACAAAATAAGTAAAAAACACAATACGCAAAAGTGAATTACAAAAAACATTTAAAAAAACGAGTGTAGCGCATGTCATAAAGAACTTACAAGGCATTTCGTCTAGCAGAAAATAAATAAAAAATCGTCAAAGATGACAATGTTAAAACGTACTTAGCTACTCAATTTTTTTATTTTTTCACTTTTTACTTTTTGTTGTGATTTCACTTTGATGCCTAAAATATTTTATTATTTTTTGAAACTTTTTGCATGAGTTTTTTTTAATGTGAAGTACACATAGGCAAAATTGCAGGTCATTTGGCTATAAAAAAAAAATAAAAAATCACCAAAGATATCGTTGTCGAAAATGGGCTTGCGCATTCACTAATTTTAATTATATAATTTATCTTTGTGTTTTTTTTTTTTTTCTTAGTATTTATTTATTTTATTTTTTTTTATTTTAAATTTTGTAAGGAATTTGACTCTAATGCTTAGGCAAATGTTGTTTAGTTTATTTATTTGGCATAACATATGTTTTTTGCAAATTACTTTGAGTTTTTTTTGGGGGGGGCAGGGGGTCTGCGTTCGACCCGGACAACCGAATGCATTCCCAAGGGGTCCCATATGTTCGGGCATTCAGCCTATCCCGAACAGCGGCCCCCCTGGTTTTATCGATTATTATTATTATTTTTTTTTTACAAGAACATTTTGTTGCCCTTACCCTACTGGGCCTCTTCGTTAACCAATGTAACCCAGGCGACCCAGTTGATAACGAAGTTGTGATAGTGAGTATAAAGGTGATAATAATTTATTAAACCATTATTTAATGTAGTATCTGGGATACCACTCGGGCCGCCCCGGTAAACTTATATGCCCGGGCGGCTCGACCGTGCAAGGGTCAAAGCAGGTCGTAAAAAAAAAAAAAAAACCCTCGAAAAATTATTAAAAAAAAATATGTTATGCATAAAAATAAAGTGAGCAACTTTTCTCTCAGGGTCACATCGAAATTCTTTACCAAATAAAAATTAAAAATTAAATATAAAAAATATTTTTTTAGTTTTTAATTTTAATTTAGTTTTTGTCTGGCAAGAAAAATGATCTCGTGTCACTCTGGTAGCCTACTGTATTATTGAGTATGACTAAATTTATAATTATTTTTTTGTTTCCTTATTGAGAAATTCATTAAAAATAACATTTTTTAGTTTATTTTTTATTTTTTATAAAGAACGATTTGCATATGAAAAATATTTTTAATAAGGATTTCAATATGGTGTTACTATATTTCTTCGACCTAACTTATTTATAACTATGTTTGTGAATATAATTCATGCACACGTCTATTTCATATTGTTTATATTTGATTATTTGTTTTTATCTGTGATTAGTTTACAAGATAATTATGTTTACTGTCCACGCTTATACGTTTGTATTATTTATTCGGTTTTACATATGAGTGTAACCATGAACGAGATGTAAGTGCATGTGCATGACTGGTTGGTGACCAGTCAATCTGATAATAAGGAATATGCTATAAGGAAGTGAGAGGATGAGTTGATGACACTTTCACTATAATTTATGTTAGTTGTTATAAAAATGGTTGATAGTGCACTTGCACAATTTATATGTGAGACTTCCATGATGAAAATATTGATAAGGTATTGTTGAACTTCTCTTATCTTAATTCTCACAAACTACGCTTGTGGATAAATCTTTCAGTCGTATACGTTGGATGTTTTTTTATAGTTTTTTGTTTTTTAATTGTTTATTATCTATATTTTTGTTTTATACTTTTATATTATTTGCATGAGTAATCAAACATTTAATCAACAATAACTATAAAGATATTTAATACAGTGCAAATAACTGGGCTATTAGCTGGGTTACTCGGATTACCTTGTTTGCCCTGACAACCCGGTTGTGCAAGGACCATTGAAGGTGTGAACAAGAAAAAATAAAAAAATAAAAAAAATTATGTTTTACTGAAAAATAAAGTAAATGATTTTTGCCTCTGGGTCATATTTTTATTATTTATGAAATATCAAATATATATATGTTACGCTTTTAGGTCGCAAACACAGATGTTGTAACCCACTCGATTGCAGCCTTAATTCTAACCTTGGCTCAATCAACGAAAATAATGAGGGGTTGTAGGTAGTTGTGAGGAAAAAAATGCGTTATTTAACTGCCATAATTATTTATTTTGCTTCTATGCCAATAAATGTGTATGTTTATTTTGGTAATTTTCGTTTGGCAAAATTATTCCTCAATCTCTGTTCCATATTGTTTTCATATTTTTTCAGTAGTTATCCTGGTGAAAAATAATTGCCAAAGTATACGTATTCTGTTTAAAAAAAATCATCGAAGTAGATTCTCTCAATATTTTGCAGCGAGCTGTCGACAACCTGTGGAGGAACTTATTCGCAGCCCTTCGGCTGCGGTATAGTGGACTTCCGCGTCTGTGTCAAGGTGTCGCATTTTTGGCGGTGGACGACCAGGATGCAAAATGGGTTATTAGGGGGCAAAAACAATTCGGGGACCGGTCCTTACAAAAATTGCGGACTACCTACAGCTAACTCTGGTAGAACCGGGACTTTTGGAAAAACGAAGGACCGGTCCTCCGGTGGAAGTGGATCCCAAAAAGAAGTGGGGGGAATTGGACCGGTCCTCGAGTAGAACAGGACCCCAAAAAAAAGTGAGGGCATGTGAACTGCAAAAGTGCTCTCAGGCCGAGGCGTTGAGCCCCGTCTTTTCAAAACAGGGAGGTCAGGCACAACGAAACAGGCGTTTTGCAAGAGGCAACTTTGACCATTTTCTGTGCTTAGACGAACATGCACAAAAATCTGAAATTTTGAGAATCCACAGATGAGGTCGTGTTCTTTCCATAAATAATAATAAAACATTTACAAAAAATCATTTAGACTGCGAAATAATCGCCGCGCCAATTCAACACATTTTCTATTTTTGCCACTCAGCCATGCCTGGGCCAACTAAAAAAGTACTCCAAATTCAGTGAGTTTTCGCGCTCAGAAGAATGCGTGAAAAAACCTGAAAATTGGAGTACTCGTAGATTTTGTTGTGATCTTTCCAGGAAAAACGCTACATAAATTTAAAAAAATCATTCCAACTGCGAAATAGATTGCGGCCGCAATTTGACCCA
>BFEA01000819.1:290020-301788 GCA_003427395.1 Chara braunii | reverse complement strand
TCTCTCTCTCTCTCTCTCTCTCTCTCTTGCGTTAGCGCTTAGTCTCATTGTTTGGCTACCTTAGGGCTGCGTTCCCCGCGCCCACGCGGTAGACAATTCAAGTTGGTGACTGTCAGATCCTCAAGATCTATCGATCTAAAAAAAATCACTCTTCAAAGACTTTGGGTCCCTTTTCGGGCTGCCCAACACAATGCAGGACCGGTCCTATATGTTTTGAAGGTACTGGTAGCTATCAGTCCTCTGTAAAAATGCAAAAGACCGATTACTGCACAACTTCCACTCCGGTTGTACACCATTTAGAGTGGTCGCCCACCACAGAAGTTTACGCCAGCTTGACACAAATGCGTCAACCCACTATACTGCAGCCTTAGAGCGTGAACAAGAAAAAATAAAAACATAGGACCCTAGCGTTGCCTTCCCGTGCCCAGTGTGCCCCGGGGGTAGACAAAACTCCAATAGACATAGGACCTTAGCGCTGCCTGCCCGTGCCCAGTGTGCCCCGGGGGTAGACAAAACTCCAATATAGAAATGATCCACTCCAACCAGTCCCTGATGGCGTGGAAAGAAAATGGCACTTCCCCCCAGCCCAAATGTGGCTGAATGTTACACACACATACAACGGTCATGAGCTCGCACCCAGCTAAATCATAGCCATTTACAAAGAAGTACAATCCAATACAGTATAGTGTTAGGGGCTAGACGGACGTCTGTGTGATTCGAAAAGGCCTTCGAGCAGCGAGGCGCAGGCTTGTGAATAATCCAGTTCGACGTTTTCGCCCCGCCGCGCCCCGCCCGAACCATCCAGTTTCACGGTTTCGCACCGCGGACACTTGCAGAAGACCATAGGTAGGGTGCCTTGTTGACAGGCCTTGGGCGTCGGACGACAGACACCACGCGACGGCGGGCGGGTTAGTCAGGGGTTGCTCTCAGTCAAGGCTATCCAGAACTGCACTGACCCAATGTGACCAATGTGATGCAGGATGCGGCCCGATCAAACCAGCGATTGCGAGGGGACAGGTAGGGAGTACCGGGCCGAGCGACGGCGCCCTTCGGCCGTTTATTGTTTTTTGATTGACGCGAGCGGGTGCCGCCGTGTAGCGGTCTCCTCCCGCTTCGCAACGGGGGCGTGGCACTGCTTGGAGGAGATTTTCCTTACGTCCGAGCGGGGAAGTAGTAGTGGTCGGCCAACGGCGGTTAAGCTTGTCAATAGGGTGGAAAACCGAAATCTTGCCGCTTTGGTGGATCTTTGCGATCTTGTTCTTCCGGCCGGAGATTGAGGAAAGGACACGTCGGCGATGAGCTATGGTAATCGATCTCATAGCGATTCTGTTGGGAGAGTGACGAACGAGTGGTAGTTGCGCAATTGCAGTCGGAGACGAAGAGAGAAGAGAAGGGAGGAGAGAAAGAGGAGCGAGGAGGACCCGCAGGGAAGGAAAGAAAGACGTAGGAAGAAAATCGGACAGCGTTAGAAGACTAGTGACTAGTTGACAGTGGACATGGCGGCGGCTGCCACGATGAACGCGACAGCTGTCGAGTCCCCGACAGCTGTGAAACGGCTGAGAGAAGAACCTGCGTCCACGTCAGGGGCGGAAGACAAGAAGGGGGATCGCAAATGGCCGGGATATCCGGGTGATAGTGTGTTTCGGCTGATCGTGCCTGTGCGGAAGGTAGGCAGTATTATAGGGAGGAGGGGGGAGTTCGTGAAGAAGCTGTGCGAGACAACGCGTTCACGAATCAAGGTGTTAGAAGGGGTTCCAGGGACAGAGGAGCGAATTGTGATGGTGTCGGCACGAGAGGATGAGAGTGCAACCTTGTCTGCGGCGATGGAGGGTCTGTTGAGAGTTCATAGGAGGGTGGTGGCGGGGGAGGTTGGGGAGGTGGACACGGATGACGAGACGAAGCCCTTTCCGACGGGAGCGATTACGTCGCGAATGCTGGTTGCAGCGACGCAAGCGGGAAGCCTGATTGGGAGAGGTGGTACGACCATTAAGGCGATGCAGGATGAGTCAGGAGCTACCATCCGCATACTGCCGGTGGAAGAGCTCCCGACGTGTGCACTCATAGACGATAAGGTAGTGGAGATAACAGGGGAGGCTCGCAATGTGCACCGAGGGATTGAGTTGATCGTGAATCACCTGCGGAAGTTTCTGGTAGACCGCACAGTGTTGCCGTTGTTCGAGGTGCCGCGGTCGAAAGCGTCGGGCGGGCAGCAGCAACAGCCGGGAGGAATGAGTGCCGGTGGACCTTACAGCTCCATGGGGGGCGGAATGGGGTCAGGGATGGGGTCGGGGATTGGTTCGGGTATGGGTTCGGGGATGGGGGGAGGTATGGGGTCGGGGATGGGAAGTGGTATGAGCGGAGGGTTGACGGGAGGGATGGGTAGCGGGATGGGAGGCGGGATGGGAGGCGGCGGTATGGGAGGTGGGATGGGAGGCGGTATGGGAGGCGGTATGGGAGGCGGTATGGGCGGGATGGGAGGTGGGATGGGCGGCGGGATGGGAGGGGGAATGGGAGGTGGCATGGGAGGGGGCATGGGAGGGGGAATGGGAGGGGGCATGGGAGGGGGTGGTCTAGGCGGGGGAATGGGTGGAGGGTTGGGTTCTTCCATGGTGTCGGGTCCTCAGCAAAACCAGCAGAACCAGACGTCTTATGGTGCACCTCCCCTGGACGGTTACTACCAGTCGACAGACATGCTCTCGGGGACGGGATCGGGGGCAGGAGCAGGCGCTTATGACACGCCCTCGATCCACGCATCTCATCATGGTGTCGGTATGCACCAGGTCTCCACTCATCATTCAGGCGTGACAATGTACGGCCGGGACCCCTCGCTGTCCTCCATGAGTAACGGCATGTCTCAGTCTGGAATCACCCCGGCGAGCACCCTGAACGCCATAACTCAAGTCAGTCAGCGAATGCAGATTCCCCTTGGCTATGCGGATGCTATTATTGGTGTCGGCGGGGCGAACATTACCTACGTGAGGAGAGTGAGTGGGGCGTCTGTGACTGTGCAGGAGGCAGCGGGTTTGCCCGGCGAGATGGCCGTGGAGATCAGAGGATCGGCGGCGCAAGTGCAGACGGCGCAGACGTTGATTCAGAATTTCATGGCGGGGCAGTCGTACCCTACTTCGTCGGGCGCGACGACGACACCCTCGTCTGTCGTCGGGGTTGGGGGTTATTCGTCGTCGGTAGGGGGAGCGTCTGCTGGAGGGGGAGGCACGGGACCTGTGGGAGGATCTCTGGATGGTGGCTATGGCGGTTACGGCGGAGGGATGAGCGGGATGGGCTTGTACGGCGGACACGTGTCGGGTCCTCAGGGAGGGGTATCATCTGTTTCGCACTCGACGATGGGAGGATCTTCTGGCTCTCATTATTCCGCGCAGCCGCAAGCATCACAGTATGGTGTTCTTCCTAGTTCTTCCCAATATGGTGGGGGTAGTTACGGGGAGTATTAAGGGGTGGGGGGGGGAGGTTTCTGGCGTTGTTGGTTTGCGTGGGATGGGCAGAGTGCTGGCCGTTGAGTTGCGGTACCTATAGCTATCTATAGTCATCATGGATGAGTGGGTTGTTGGGTGGGTGGGCTGCCTCGGTAGTTTCTTCTGCGGATTTGATGCTTGGGCGGGCGGATAGTCGTGTGCGGGTCATCATCGTAGTGAGCTGGGTGTTTTATGTCTACCAACTAGTACTAACCGTTTCGTATGTTTCCAATGTAACGCCCAGGTCTGCAAATCGACCAGTCGAGTCTTGAACCTTCGTCAGTCAAATGGAGAACGAATGTAGGGGAGAGGCTGATACTTCCTGTCCGCTAATATTGAATCACTCCCTTTTTGTAGACTAACAGTAGCTAACAAAACAATGGCTGAGTCCCGTGCCGACCAATCAACGAAGCGAAGACAGTTATACGGTAAACAGTAGCTGCGCATGGGATTGCGTCCCGGCAGAGAGAAAGAAAGAGGAAAAGAGAGAGGAAATGTGAGGAACCCGCAGCCGCATGTGGCGACATTGGGAAGAGCGGGCATTCTCTCACGAAAGAAAAGTGCACTAATAACGATGTTTGTTTTGTAGTTTTTTAATCGGCAAAAGTTTCCAGTACGTCGTCTCCTGGTTTTCAACATGTCCTCTTTTCTTGTTTTGCTACTCTGTCGAAATTTGCCAGGCGAGTGTTTTGCTTTTTCTGACTGTTCTTGGGTGCGATTTTGGCGGGAAAGGTGGTTGTGACTGTTGTTGGGTGCGATTTTGGCGGGAAAGGTGGTGTATCTGTTTCGTGCGTTGTATTGTACTCACTACTGTTAATTTCATTTGTCGTGAGTTGATGTTCAAGTCAAGTCTGCGAATGTTGCTTAGTCAGGATGAACGTGCTTTGGGTTGGTTTACATTGTTCGACGGAATGCGCTCAATTTCTTCCCCCGCTTTTGACAGCCCAGGACCGTTGCGTTCTTAGGCGAGTCTTCTTTTCTTTTAGTGGTGGGAAAGCGGTTGGGTGGTCGGAAGTTGGGCGAACAAGATTCTTCTGGGTATGAACTATGTACCAAATAGGGTTTTTCAAAGAAGAGGAAGTCCGAATGTACTATAATGCGGTAAGCCATGCGAATCGAGATCAAGATTGCCCGATCGTCGATCGTGCGTCGAAGTCTCCAGGTAACTCCGGGTTTAAGACCGCCTGTCGATGGTGACGAGGTTTATCGTTTAAACCACTACTTTACGTCCCTAAAGTCGTGCTCGTTAACAAGCCACAATTTAATTTTTAGGAAATGTACGGGTCGCCACAGGGGCGACCAAATTCATCCGAGTAGAAACGTTTCCACTCTGTTCTTTCTCGCGGCCGATAGATGGGCCAAGTACACTGGTGGTTTAATGTTCTTCTTTGAGGTATGACTCTCTCTGTCTGTGGGGCATTGGTTGTTATTACTAACACGTTCCATTCCATATACATGGCGGTACTACGAACGTCTGTGTGTTGTGCGGAAGAAGGGAGGGAGGGATGGGGGTGGATATATGTAGGGTAATATGCCGAGCTGCAGGGACGATGGCTCGACCCTGCTCTCGATCCGCTCGACTCTTGTCTCTGCTTCTTTTTCTTCTTTGAATCACTTTTCCGCCGGCCGCTTGAATATTTATTATGCCCCAATGGTTGACTTCTTGGTAAACCTCTGATTATTCTGATCGGAGGCTCTGGACTGGACCATGGCCTCTTGCTTGATGTCGTTAGGGTTTGACGAATACGTGTTGTAATCGTTGAAGTGTTTCAGCACACACGATTGATCTTTACCGGTTATGTATTGTGCCTGGAGGCTCAGAAGAGGGTTTTCCTTCGGCGTGGAAGCCTCGTGTGATTTCATAGAGGTGCATGGGGTGGACGGCGAAACGCCATGGGAAGAAGCTCCTAGGCCTTCGTTTGGCAGAACAGAAACTTTACGTCAGCAGATGATTTCGTTCTAGTGGTCACTACGGCCGTAGAGAAGCCATCCCTAGTACGAGAGGACTGGGATGGGGTCAAGCTATGGTGGACCAGTTGTCATGCCAGTGGCATTACGGGGTAGCTACGTTGGTATGGGAGAACAGCTGAAAACGTATTAGCGGGAATCCCCTCTTGAAAAGAGTTAATTGTACGAAGTGAAAGACCGTCGCTTGAATAACTTAGCTCCTCTACTTGTGCTGGTAAGTACGTCAGTAATCAACGTAAATACAGAGACGACGTTGCTTCCTGCCTTGCCACGTCTGGTATGGTATCCCCCACCCACACCTCGCGTTGACGAACTCCCCCCCTTCAACTGCATCTCGGAGATACGGTCGGAGATCTTCGTTCAGGCTCCCTCGACTCACAAGCTCTGGCCAGCAGAGTGGTTGGAGGCACTCGAAGAGACTCACCAGAGTCGTGGGGTGGGAAACCAACCCTTACAGGCGGCGAAGAGGGTCGGTCAGATTCCGCAGACGAACAAGATCCTTCCGCCGGATAAGATCCGCGGAGAGGTCTTTCTTCGTCATATATAATAATATATATTTGTGTAGCTTTCCTTCCTCCTTTCCTTTTTTGTTTTGTTTTTTTTCGCCTTTGCCCTCCGATACACGGTGTGACGATATGTATGTGTAGCGATATATATACAATATATATCATGTGAAAAGGCAACTCTTCGACCTTGTCCTCGAGAGCCTGTAAGAGGGGAAGCAGGGCAACCCCAGGAGAAGGGGGGTGAGGACATGTCGAGTACGCTGTAAGTTGGTGCGGCGGTGGTTTGTCTCTTTTATGCTTCTCCAGTTGGGAGACGGTTTCGCGGCCGCACTTCAGGGAAGCAAGCGTGTATGTCCTCTCATTTCTGTGTCGACACTTTTGTGTCTTTTCTTTATCGTTTTGTCTACCGGGATTGCTAACATTCCCAATCTGCAAATTCATTCATTGACTTTTCTTGTTTGTAACGAAATACTTGCAGCGTTGATTGTCCTCCTTTTACTTGGCGTCGGTAGGAGAATCCCGATGGGAGCGGAAATTTCCGTTATCGTTTCTGATCTGTTATCTTCTTGTTTTTCTAACGAAGCTGGGCGGATATTCTTTTTCATTGATTGCTGAAGCATTGATTGCTACAGTGAGGCTTTCTCTAGACGGTAGTTGTCCTCAGTTTGTTTCTTTTGCTTCGCGCTGTGCAGTTAGGGTTTGCGGGCACATGTGAATATACGCAATGAGATGAACAAAGACATGCGGGTTAGCACGCTGTAGGGTTTTTCGTTCCCGGGCTGGATTAGGGTTTGCGGATCTCCACCGAGTATTGATGCCGGTCGTTGGTGGTACGATTAGCGGAGTGCGTGTCAGCGGGATTTAGGCACCAACAGGAGTATGTTGAGAGTTGTTGCGGTCAGGATACCAGGGCCAGTACGCTGTCATTGTGGCATATAGACTGGACGTGGAGCCCCTCTAAAGTCTCCCATGCTGTGTGACTACATTCTTCCCCCGAATACAACGTACGGTCATTGTAGCTGAATTTAGGCGGAAAGATAGGCCAAATTCAGCTATAATGACCGTACGTTGTATTCGGGGGAAGACTGTAGGTGCCGCCTACCTGGAACGTCGGATAACGTAATTTTTTCTAGTTATGTGCATGACAGACGACGTAGTCGAGTGTTACACGGTCTTCCTTCCTCACGATTAACGAACGCTATCGGATGGACTTGAGGCCCGTTTGTTTTCATTCCGTAGTGTTTTTTTTCCCGGTGAAACCCTCTTTGGAGTTGTCGTCACGATTACGGTGGAATAATTCATTTCGGCACGGTCTTCCGTATCTCACCCCTGAAGCCGTCTCCTTTGTGGTTTTAACAGTCTTCGGCAACCGCCCTCTTTGGTGTTCTTTACCGTACCGCGTTCCTCTCCTCTTGTGGTGCGGGCACATGTCTTCGTCAGTCGATCTGGTACTCAGTATCTGTGGATTAACCTCTTCCCTCAATTCCCAAAAGCTATTTGATCCCGCGACCATGAGAGGCCAAGACGTCGTCTTTGTGGTCGTTTCTTTTCTTGGTAGGCGGATCTTTATTCGTTTAGGGCATTGGGAGCGCTGTTTCATTTCCTAACCGTTGTGCTCGCTCAGTTTGAAGCATCAGTCGTTTTCTTGCCGTTGGTGTATCTGTTGATGCTCAGTTTGATGCTCAGTTTGATGCTCATCTGTTGATGCTCAGTTTGGTGCTCAGTTTGAGTTTGATGCTCAGTTTAATGCTCAACTGTGGATGCTCAGTTTGATGCTCAGTTTGATGCTCAGTTTGAGTTCGATGTTCAGTTTGATGCTGAGTTTGATGCTGAGTTTGAACTGCCGCAGACAAGTGGGTTGTTTCTGAGCCCGAACCACGATGGCGGCGCCCAGTATACGGCGGCGCGCAGTATGTCAACCTTCCAGTTGATCTTCTTTGACCTATGGCTAGGCAGGCCATTTTTTGGACCTCGCTTGTTGCGAGGGCTATTTTTTGGTTGGGGCGGTATCTAACCCCCCAGCGGGAGCGGCTCCGTCAGGCTTCTTGTAGCAACCATTCCTGTGAGTGGGTCGCTGATATAATGTTGCGTTGCTTGAAGCTCATTAAAATCAAGAACACCCTGAAGCTGATCAATTTCTCGGCTGTTTTTTTTCGCTTTATCAGGGCTCTGGTGGTGCTGTATACCGCCGGGCCAGTGAGATATGAAGTGCCATGTCGGCACCATTGCGGGCATGGTGTCGTAATTTTCCAGTCTAGCGAAGGGATTAGCAAGTCCAGCAAGAAAGGTTGACAGCGTCAGCCGAGAGGGGTTTTTGAAAAGGCAACTCTTCGACCTCTTCGACCTTGTGGGCAACCCCAGGAGAAGGGGGTTGAGAACATGTCGAGTACGCTGGAAGGCGGTTGCAGGCAGGGGAGGGAGTAGGGATAAATTCGTTGCGGGGAAGTTTTATTAGCCCTCGACGGTTGTGAGGGGGGGGGGAAGGGGGGAGGAGGGACTCGTAGCAAACGAGTTCCCAGAAAGGTGGGAGGTTGAGGGCAACCCCGGGAAAAGGGGGCAGAACATGTCTGGAAGGTGGTGGTAGGCAGGAAGGGAGTAGGGAGAAATTCATCGTGGGGAGCATCTTATCTCCCCATGGGGGGGGGGGAGGGTGGTCCGGGGTGCGCGGGAGTGGTAGACGAGCTTTTGAGAAAGGTGGGAGGTTGGGAACATTATGGCTTTTAGAGTTTTATGGCCGAGGGACTTTTTGTACGTTGCTACTTTGTCAATATAGGTTTAGTCTGCTCAGATCAGAGGCTTTCTCGTACTCGCACATCAGACTGGAGAATGTGATGACTTCAATTCTAAGTGGTGTGGTTGATGCGGCAGTGCGCTTCTATTATTCTCTGTCACTTTCTGTCCATTTCAAGTGTCTCTCTGTTCTTTTGCCAATCCTGAAATTTGTGATCAGCTCTGCCTCCTGACCATGACGGTTGTTGCGGTTCTTTGGTCATAATCACGTAGGATGCTGAAATTTGTGATCAGCTCTGCCTCCTGAGCATGACGGTTGTTGCGGTTCTTTGGTCATAAGCACGTAGGATGCGGCTGCTTTTTTGTCTGATGAGTAGAAGTGGGACTTAGTTGGATCTCTGGTTTTGAGGGTTTAGGGTTGGGTACCGGAGTAGGTCTCTATACTGCCTCGAGAGGATGCTGTTTTTGGTCGACTCGGCTGCTAAGCGTTCACTGATTGGTCCAGAGCAGTAAAGCACCACGATGGCTTTTCGGTGCTCGCCTGGTATTGCTTTGCTTGGTTCGTTTTTCGTTAACCTCTTTCGATTATCTTTCGTGCTCCTCACCTGGCTGCATTTTGCACCTTATGTGGCGTTTTTCTAAGGTCAACGAATGGGTTCCGACGGCTGTGATCGAGTTTTAACTCGATCACTTGTAAAAGTGTATAGGTCGTCGTTAACTGGGGATTCGATGGTTTGGGTACACCGATGTCCTGTCGACCGCTCGACTGAACTGTTGACTAGGTCTCAAGGGTGTCGCCGCTCGCTCTCAGGCCGTTTTGCACCTGCTGCCTTAACTGCCGTCTTCCACGGTCTGTCTCCCTACTTTACGTTTTCCGGGCAGTGTCACCCTTATGGAACTAGGTTTTGAACCATTGGTCATGGAAGGACCTGTTTCTCTTCGACCAGGTCGTTGGGCAAGTGCACTTGTAATGTCAGTCGATTGCTCGCCCGTGAATGGAGTTTTTAAATTTCGTTCATCGGTCTCGGACTTACTGATAGGTCCATGAGCCCCCGCCTTGTCTGTATTCTTTGCGAGTATGCCGTCAGGTTCTTAAGTTGACGTTTGCTTTCGTCCGCTTCTTAGGCCTCCATGTGTGAATCAATCGGAGGGTCACGTGAACGTGAAGAAGAGGTGAAGAGAAACTTGAAAGTGGGGTGTTCTGCTCGGTATCTTTGTTCTTGCTGACCTTTTTAATCTCCGTAGGTTCCGTTTCTACATCTTTAACTGAGGGGCGGAAGGGGTGTGAGAAGAAGAGGCGGTGGCTTGCGGATGTGGTCATCGTGGTGTGTGGTCCCGTCAGTGTTGCTCGTATGTTTTTTGAAGTTTCAGCGTGTCTTTTGCTTGTCACAGACAGTCTTCATATCTCTGGGCGGCAGTTGCACTCTTTTCGTGGGGATCAGTGGGTTTCTCTACTCCTTGTTATTTTGAGCCCAAGACGACGCGTCCGGTTTTGTTTCTCTTCGTTGTTTTCCCTCTTGGCTATTTGGTGCAAGGAGTCCATTTTTTCGTGTCGCTGTGTTTTATCTTCCAAGTCCAGTGGTGTGAAGACGGAAGGTGGCGTGGACTAGAGGTAGGTACTCTGGGAGAAGGAGAGCGGAGAAGGAGAGCGTTTCCGGGACTACTCTTCTCTCGTTCAAAGGCCACGGCAGGTGTATGGGTGGGATGGAAGATATATGTGTGACCCTTGTTTGACCTGTTTTTTTGTCCTTAAGAAAGCCGACGCAGACAGATGTGGGTTCAGACGGGGCGGCGTTGGGAGTAGTGCTATTCGTTTTCCTACCCTGCAAGTCTCAGCTGTTTCTCTTTCCGTGGCCCACAGGTGATGCGGCGTGAGGGCGACGTTAGCAGCATTATGTTGTTGTACATACAATTCTTTGTTATTTCGTTTTCATTCTTTGTCGGTAGCCAACAAGAAGAAGATGGAGAGGCAACATGAAGGTGACGTTGACAGCAAGCAATGTTTTTTTTTTTTTCTTACCCTCCCTCTCCCTGGTCGAAATCTTCTTCCTCTTGTCTGCTTGCAGTACTGATGTGGTAATTGTTTTTTTTTGGGTGTGTGGTCGATGTTTGTTTGCTTCATGCAGCGTTTCGTTGATGGGCGCACCCTCTTCGTCACAGCATGGGTATAGTGCGTCGCCCACGGGTTACTCGGCATATAACTTGCCCGCATCAGGATTCAGGTAATGAATGGTGGTGTGTGCACGTAGCAGGGGATCTAAAAGACCTGTCTCTAGTGTCGATTTGCCGTGCGAAATGTGTGCAGAACCAAACGGCCACACCATCCGGTGCTGAAATCGAATCGAATAGTCGTCATCTGGTTTAGATCCTCCGTCGTCGGCGGTGTCATTATGCCAATTTTGCACATGTAGATGTTTCCGCTAGTCCTGCGATGAGATGCACTCGTACGCATCTGACGCCGGCATTATATTATACCTTTGTTCACCTAGCTTCTGCTCGCCTATGCCAACCGTAGGTGAAGTAATCAATTCTCAGTGGGAGTGCGGACCCGCCGTGTGGCAACCCCCCACCCCCCCACCCCCCACCCCTCTTCTCTCTTTACGAGTAGGCGTTCCTTACACCAAGTGCTCTTCGCCTAAAGACATCATTACTTGCAAGTAAGAATGCAGGCCAGCCCTATTGACTGTTGGTGTTTCTTCACCGGAGGGGTGAGGCGAGCAGTGGAGTTCTTCTAGCTGGACTATTATGCTCATTTGTTGGTTGTCCGTGTCACTAGGGTGCCATCGAGTACATCCCTATGCCCCTCTGCCTACCGGTAGTTGTTCTCACGGAGTTGCTCCCTCGTAGATAGGTAGTAGCTGATGACCAGATCAGGCAGATTAACAACGTCTGTCGACTCGTCGGTGGGACTGCACTGAGGTTGTAGTTGAGTGGACAGACTTCATGTTGCCGCCTTGAAAGAGGACCCCGTTGAAGGTCTTTTAGTGGCCTGCCGTCACCTGCCATAGCTTTGCCCGTGTCGTCAGATAGGAAAGTGTCACCATGTTAGTGGGTGCGAATTGGGGTCAAGAGCCGGACAGGTTTTACAGTG
>BFEA01000819.1:275313-289955 GCA_003427395.1 Chara braunii | reverse complement strand
TGTTAGTGGGTGCGAATTGGGGTCAAGAGCCGGACAGGTTTTACAGTGTTGTGGCAAGGGCCTCATGTTGGCCTGTGGCCGATTGTTGTTTGCTTTGCTGACCTGCTGTGCATGGATCGGGGCAGTCGTGTGGTAGTTTTGCATCCCACCAACTATGATATAGTGATGAGATAATGCTCCTGTATATGGAATGGCTTTTTACAGTCCCCATGGCAAGCTGGAGACACCAGCAGGCGACCTCTAATCAGTGGGAGGGTCCCGTGGGACCTCCTATTCGCTGCGTTAGGATATCGTGATGAGCCTGTGTTTGCATGCCCTCTCACCGTCACCCAGAAACGACCGCTCTCTTCCGGGCAGGAAGCATGCAAGCGCGTCGGCTTGTTCACACTCATGTTCATGTGAGGAGGCTACTGTTTTCCTCTGAATAGAATGTACAGTCATTGGGCCTGTATTTGGGGCAACTTGCAGTCGTGATGCAGCGGTGCTGATTATACGTTCCTTTCGGGGCAAGAGGGTAGCTCATTTAGGCTGAAGGCCCGCAAACACTCTAGTTTGAGCGGAGGATGTCATTACGTTGAATCGTGCTGGAAACTGGTTTCTTGCTAACCCGTAGACATGACTTCTTGGCCCCCAGAAAAGAAGCTGAATGTGCGGCTGGCCTCAGTTAGTGCTTCGTGTCATTGCCTTCGCAACTGCCTTGTCGTGTGTTTCTAGATTTCCCGTAGACCTGACTTAGTCCCCGTGCTTGCGCACACACTGCGTAGCTCTTGTGAACTGGCACTGCAACGTTGTTGCCTCTACGGATGTTTCCTCTTGCGTGTGTGTGTGTGTAAGACAGAGAGAGAGAGAGAGAGAGAGAGAGTAAATGACTGTCTTCTGAGCAAGAGGTTTAGAAGAGAACCGCACCAGGGGAGCAAGGGTGGGAAAACCGGTACATGACTGTTAGCTCACTTCGTAAGCGGCTTGTAGAAGGTCATGCTTGCGCGGAGCAGAATTCTCCGTGGGAGGAGACATGGGACACGATACACAGAGAGAGAGAGAGAGAGAGTACGACTGTCTTCTGAGCAAGAGGTTTAGAAGAGAACCACACCAGGGACTCGGTACTCTTAGCGATGAGGGTTAGGACCTCAGGAACAGAAATGTGGAAAAGGTCATGTTTGTTTAGCTTAAGCAGTATTCCGGCAAACTATGCCATCTTTGTTTTGCGTTTACTGCTCGGTCGTTTCTTGTGTAAAAGGCTTCCCAAGATGTTGGGTTTTATTTAAGGATGTCTGCATAGATCATGTGCTGTTCTTACGAGTAGCTCTAGTCTTACTTTATGCTCTAGTTGAGGCAATGCATGGACTGGAGTACTGTTGTGGCTAAGTCTGATCAATGCAGCTGCCAGCTGCTGTTCAAGATAAGACCCATGGCACCCAACGGATGGTGGCATGGAGCAGTGCGGGTACGTATGGTGGAGATGTGAAGAGCCATTGTGCCCGGTGAGCGGTTTTATATTGCCGCTCTCCGTTCTGAAATTTGTCTGTTGTGATGAAAGCGCTTGGTCTGCTGGGTCTGACTCGGGAAGACTGCTGGTGTCTTGTTGCCATCCTTTTGCCTGTGTACACTGTGGAGGTTGTTCGTGGCACTACCTCGGTTGGATGCGATGAGTCACATAAATACGCGGTACTACGTGGTATGCCTGCATACACACGTGGTATGCTGACGGACAAGTTCTATCTTTCCTCTGGGCGAGGAAGTCGTTTTCTGGGCCGTTCGGCAATGCACCCATTTTGAAAGGGTGATGTGCTTATTTTCTTACGAGCAGCCTAAATTCAGGCTTTCTCGGCGAGAAGGTCGGCAGCTAGATCGAAGTTCGGGGTTGTTGTAGGGTCATCGTGTTAGCCACTGGAGATAGAGGATGTTAAACGACTTAGCACTTGGCCGCAGGCTTGCTGTCCGAAACTTGTTGCCGCAGGAAAACGTTTTCCTGGCCGAAACATGAAACGCCGGGCCTGCCGTTGATAAATTGGATCGACGGTCGCGTTTTGTTTTTGCGGTTTTCCGGAATTCGAGGTGTCAGGCCGGCGGCCCAGGTGGCCATGTACTGGGTGCTTTATTAAGGCTGACAAGGCTGTGACGAGGGGATTTTTTTTTTTTTTTTTTAATGAGGAGGGGTTTTGCAGACAGACAGATTGTAGTTCATGGGTGTTTATTGTGTGCATGGGTTTTCGAGGCTGAGAAGCGTTAAGGCACAGACAGACATTTTTGCATGCTCGCCTTTCCAACTGCAGGCTGCTCCTGTTGTGATCTCTGGGTGATTCTTTTGCGATCCTTCCCAGGGTGAAATGCAGCTTGTGTTTCCAATGAGGTGGGATTACGTTACAAGCTGTGGCCAGTTTAAGTGTAGGAGGCTTCACTCGTAGGGTGTGGGTCTAACTACAAGGCCGACTCGGTACTACGTTTTTGGTCGATGTAGAGGAGTGTGCTAAATTTGTAGTTGTACGCTCCGCGGCGCAGGGCTCGAGTAGTAATCCGACTTGCACAAGTACAGAGCTGCACTCCGTGACAAAAGAATATTCTGGATTCCGTGTAGAATAACCACTATGCTGACAGCATTCTGTCTTGCTTTCCGCTCGCTGGTTTCTCCTTGATTAGGTTCCGGTGGACACGTTCATTCATATGGCCCTTAAGTGAAGATCTGCTGAAGTAATTTCACCGATGTAATGAAACTCGTTCGAATTGCATAATAACTGGGAAGCAATCGCACATAAAAAAAATCTCTTATGAGTGACGGTAAAAGAAAACACTTAACTCGATGGGGAGGATGATGGAAGAAGTACAAAGGGTTTCATTTAAACCACAAGTAACTTCTGCCAGTTGGGAGAATAGGGGGTGGCCTCAGGTGAGCTGCCGATCTTTTAGGAGGCCCGGACGAAACGATGGCCGCTGATGAGATTTATCAACGGCGGCAGTCGTTTGGCCTTGCCCCCTATTTCTCAGGAGTATGGGAAAACTGCCAGTTTTCCCTATTTTCCCTGACACCGGTGGAGGTACTAGTGCTTCCATGGAGAAGAAAGGCAGGCGAAAGGAAGTCCAAGCAGAAGGAAGTAATGCAACAAGTAATGAATCATAAAGCACTGAGTGAAGTGGAAGAGTTTTTCTCTTGAAGTTGTATTAACGGATTATCATTTTGGAAGGCATTATGGAAAAGCATCAAGCTAACAAGAAAGTGAACCTTGTTGGAGAGTCATATGTCATGAAGTTATATTAAACCACTAGTACCTTCGCCGCTTGGGAAAATAGCGGGCCTCAGGTAGGCGTCCGACCTCTTCAGAGGCCGAAACGAAATGACGGCCGCCGATTGGATTTATCAATGGCAGTCGTCGTCGGGCCCGACCTCCGAAGGTTCAGGAGGGAGGGAAAACTGCTATTTTCCCGCGCGGGAAAGATACTAGTGGATTAATAAATTACATCTTTTTGGAAAAAAAGGAAGTAACGAAGAAGTGGACAAGCAGCTTGGCAATCAAAGAGCTTGAGGTAAAGAATGAACCAATTGCAAAAAAAAGTGTCATGGAAAATCAACATGAACAAATACGCTCAGCTGAAAAGGAAGCTGAATGGGAAAGGATGCTAATTTAAGAAACAAGTTATCTGTGAGTCAAAGAAAAAAAAAGAAAAAAAAAAGCTGCGTGGGTCACAATGAGTCGTTAAGGATTCTACAGGACGGTTGGCCGTACAAGTGAAAGCTGTGGGTGGTTCGGGGCGCACATGATTGATTGCAGGACCAACTGGGTGAGTGCAAGGTTAACAATTCATGCGTTTGAAATTTGAGTACCACTATAAAACGGAAAAGGAATGGGATTTGATCCCTCCCGCATGTTCTTTGAAAAAAGCAGAAGGGAAAAAAAAAAGAAGCAGAAGAAGAGATGGTTGGAATTGAAAGGTGTTTAAAGGAAGACATGATTCATTGTTTGGGCCACCTGCCCGTGTGTACAAGGTAAACAATGGATGTGTTTGAATACTGTAAATTTGTTTAAAACGAAAAAGGAATTTAATTAATCACTTACATCCAGAAGAAGTTGGTTGGAATTCGAAGATGTTTGACGAAAAACTGGAGGTAACATGCAGAAGAAGGTGAAGTGGAAGCCTTGAAAAGGAAGAAGAGAAAATGGCAAGGGAACGCTGCGACAACGCGTTATATGCAGAATTGTGCAAAGGGAGGGGAAGGTATAATAACCACCCGTCATGTCAGATGAACATCAATCTCTGTGTGTTTCACAATTACTAGTGTTAGTTGGACCTAAGAACTGGAAGATAGATGCGGATGTCTGTGGTTGCCTGACATGCACGGACGAGCGCCTGACCATCGGCATCGTGTGGCTCATTCGGACAGGAGATTGAAGAGATGAAAAAGTTGTGACGAAGGCTGTCGTGTAAGGGTTTTGTCTAGTTCTTTTCTTTTTGCTATAGTACAAGAACAGTGACATGCTGCAATGTTACTCGCAATGTGAAGGAACTAATAATGAAAGTGAGCGAATGTTCTGGATGAAATGTGATATTTGTGCATTTGAATGATTGATGAGCACAATCGAAGAGGCAGATGATTGAAGTGCGACAGTGGAAAAGTTGTGATTGCAATGAATAACACTAGCATGTATGCCTCGAGCGACTGGATTTTCCAAACCAAAGAAATAAAGTTTTTAAGGCAAAAAAAAATTAAAACCTTGTACTGGTGATTATCTGATTTGAAGATTACATGAAAAAAAGAATACAGCCATCGAGTGTGTGTGTGTGTGTGTGTGTGTTGGGTGGGGCGGTGGGTGGAAAACAGCTGGAGGGATGGTGATAAAGAAGCTGTTCATGAGACACTTTAAGGAGGGAGGGAAACTACTTGAGAACACAGGTAACTTGCTGAAGACAGGGAAAGGGGCGGAGGCGTGGGGGACGGGGGGGTCCAGCAGCTGGAGGGATGGAAGGGGGGGGGGGCGGCGGGGGGGTCCATCATTTGGAGGGATGGAAGGGGGTGCAGCGGCTGGGGGGAGGGAAGGGGGTCCAGCAGCTGGAGGGATGGAAGGGGTGGGGGGCGGGGGGGTCCAGCAGCTGGAGGGATGGAAGAAAAAGCTGCTGTTAGTAAAGAGTGTGAGGAATGAAAGCACTTGGAAGCACAGGTAACTTGTTGAAGATTGTGAAAGAACACTTGATATCATTGAGCAGGTGAAGAAGTGGAATAGGAGAGAGCGAAGAATGAAGTCAAAGAACAGTATTACAAGCCCATTTAGTGGTCGCAGAGACGAACTGGATGCCGTGCTGTTTGGCATAGATGTGCATGCGTAGGTGGGGAAGATCTTATGAGGGAAGTAGAGATAACAGAAGGGGGACGTTGAAAAGTAAAGATGGGTTTAACTGGGTGTGAGTTATAAGAACTTAACCTTGACGAGGAAGTAATCTACGGGTCTTCGACGTATGAACTTTCTGATTCTCTCTCTCTCTTTCTCTCTTCATCATGGCTCATTACTCGTCTTTTTGGACGTGACATGAGCTCTGCTGTAAGTGTCGTCCCTCACGATTTCATCTGGGCCTTTTTGGATTTATTTTATTGGTTGCAGTGCAAGGGCTCTCAGAGGATAGCATGGTAATGCGCCGCCTGCTGTGATTGGTATGTGACATCAAGATATCTGAAGCTTCTCTCCGGAAAAAGCCTAAGAATGCACACATTGCGTGGATGCTGATGTACCTTGGAAGATATCTGACTTTTTCCATTGTGCGACTACTATACTATCGATCCGGCATCAATGAACAACCAATCAACAAATATGGAGCAACTGAGAAGGAAGCCGTTCGCAAGACATCAACGTGATGCAGTGAGAAAACAAAAAAAAAAAAAAACAGAAAGTGTATGCTAGGTTTAGGTACTCTCTAATCAGATCAGCATTTATTTTGTGGACAGGTTCGGTTTCACTGTACTTAAGTCTTAAAACACACTGACAGCTACGCAAAGAATTTTGCAATTTGTTGCGAGGATCAAGTAATACCGGATAGTGCTGCTATTTCATGAGGGCATTCTGCGAGGTCCTCTGCCCCCCCACCCCTCCTACCACTTGCACACCCCTTCCTCACACTCCCAGCTCAACCCTTGTACTCGTTTCACGTGCCCGCGAGTAAGTGACAACCCTCTTAGGTAGGCTTCGTATCAGCTATCCTGAATCCATGCTGTGCAGCGTGGAGTGGATGGTGTATCTGAAAAGTCCAAATTTGAGATGCCTCACATCTCCTGTTCTCGATGACCGTTTCCCTGGAAGGAGGGCATTGACAGTGAACCTTACTGACTGTGGAGAGTCGAACCGGCCATTGTTTGTGCCAGAGCAACTAACTGCTGTTTTGTTCTGCGCATCTGGTCTTGTGCGATTTTTCATTGTAGTCATCCAGCCTCTGATTCAACGACATTGTGGGGTGCTTCCAAGCTGTTCACTCCTGGTAGGGGCCTTATTCTTCCTAGCTCTCTCTGACCTCCTGAGGTGGGCACATGATGAGGGTGCTGATGGTGTGCTTGTTTTCTGCTATCTTGTATGTGGGTCGCGAAGATGGTCCCACGTAACAACATATGCCTAGTGAGTGCATGTGTTTCATAGATGGATCGCACCCACTCCCGGAACGACATTTGTTGAAAAGCAGCGGAACTACTGGGCCATTGAGGTGCCGTCTTCCAGTTCGGCCTTTAGTCATAAGCAGTGGAAGGAGACGAGTGTGCTTTTCCGATTGCCTATAGTGTGACAGGGCAAGCTTCTTTTGCTCATCGCTCGGTGTCCGCACATGCATGCATGGTCGCCACTCTTTTGTAGGCAATGTTTTACAGGGGCTCGTCTGCTAGCTGTGCGCCCGTTCTCACCGTCAACTTCGTCGGAGGACCAGATTGCTTGCCACCCATTACTTCAAAAAGTATGTGGGCATGTGCCAGGATGAGACATTGCTGTCCTTTCTAAGCGAGTGCAATCTCGAGAATGTACTGCTTGCTTTGTTAATCCGCGTTTCAGTATGATCCTTTAATCTGCATTTCTGTATCGTCCTCTTTGGAGGCCAGGCCAGTGTGTTTGGATTGTTAGAATGCATATGATGACAGGACACTCCGGAGTTTCTACAGGTTGGCTAGCTGTACAGACGGTCTTTTGTATGCTAGGGGGCACTGCAACTGCTGCTGCTGCTGAGGTTGTGGAGGGGTGGCGTGGTTCTCTTCCCTTTTGACATCGGTTCTTCTTCGGGCCGATTTTTTCAACACTCTCGTGATATATTTACTACTTGAGTGAAGTCTGCAAAACTTGTTCACGAGGTTGTTCAAGCCCACTGTTTCCCTGTTCTTTGGCTTCCATCTATCATCTTCGCGGACTCCCTCCTCCTCATCCCCCCGCCGTCCTTTGCCTGCGAGCACATTCTGTTCCCAAATGTCATAGTCCTTATCCCCATAGCTTCGAGACAGAATTGTGGCGCTGGTAGTCAGTTTTTTTCTTCTTCGGGGGAATACGGTCCTTACTTTGCCGGAAGCGTTGTGCCCAGAGGTTGAGGAGTGGTGTGGGATGGTCGTGACATTTGTGGCGTTGAGGGCGTCCTTTTGATGATCGTTGCGAGCTTGTGAGCGAGCGAATCTCTCTCCCGTCTTACCTGCCATGCCTCGTTGTGTCATGATGGTGGGCCTTATGTGTGCGATGCTTTTGGAAGTTATTTTCTTCAGAGGTGTGGTAGTGAGGATGGTTGTGACGTGGTTGTCATTAGAGTTTTCCGTTTCGGTTCGATCTTATGAGGATATCTGGTAGGGATCAGAGTGCGTCTCCTGGTGTCTGTGTTTGGCGGGATGCTCCAGCAACCTGTCATCTGGTCACCATGCGCCGTGGAATGTGGAAGAGTCACTTCGATCTCCGTGCAAGTGTTTGGATGATTAGTCCTGGGCTCTGGAGCCTCTCGAGGTAAATGGGATGTGGGAAATCATGTGTGGCGAATGTCAACGGATGGATTGTGCTGCAGTAGACTTTTTCCCTAGGAAAGCTCGAATGAAGTGAACCGACTGTTTCAGGAGGGGTTGTTGAAAGTGAAGTGTCAGGCATGTAGGCTTTTTCCCTTCCTATTCGAAATGGTGAGTGTTTTTGTAGGTGACCGTGCTGGAGTTGAAGCGCACCTTTGAGGGCCTGGTGTTATCTGGTTTTGGTACCGCAGGACGCTGTGTGTAATCATGTTCAAGTCAGGTACGTCCTGTTCGAACCCCTCCCTTCGCACGGAAGGATCATTATTACCACGGAAGGATCATTATTACCACAGAACCCCTCCCTCAGGTACGTCCTGTTCGTGCCAGTTGCGTTCAATAGCGGTTGTGTAACTGGCTTTGAGAAAACGGGGTTACTTGGCCGCTTGATCTTGGGGGAGCAAAGCTTTCTGAGCTGTGCTGATGAATTAGCTGTTGAGTTGGGGGGCCTTGCCTGGGAGTGTGTCTCAGTTCTTTTGGGTGGTGTGGAGTGAAAGCTTTAATACCGCAATCGATGGGCTGATGCCTCTGATGGTAATACCGACAACGGCGTGCTCGACAGCAGCGATGTCTACAACAGCTAAGGGGTCTGAGGAGGAAAGGTTGTAGTAGTTTGAAACAGCAGTGTGGTTGGAGCCAAGGCCTGTCTTATTCTCTGAAAGTCTGGTGAAGAATCGACAGATGTCTTTGGTTACGGTCTTTTTCTCTGTACGGTATGTGTTCGGTGCTGTTTGCTGCTGTGTCCTTAGTGAGAATCTGTTAAAGTGTTATGGTGGAGCATCTCTCCCAGGGGGCGGTTGATCAGAAAATGTGCTCTTAGAACAATCTCTCACTTTTCTTTTCTCTCTCTTTTATAAACTCTCAAGTTATCATCATAATCGGCCTGGGACGCATTTGCCTTCTGTGCTACTATGTACAAAGTGTGTGTGGCTCCAATTCGGTGGAATGCTGGAAAGCAACAATGGGGGCATAGTGCAGTTGGTACACCCATGATCCGGCGGAGTGCAGACCTGGGCGCGAATCCCAATCAACTTGAACTCAGACAAGTAAATTATCTCTGAATTCACCTGGCACCAGCCAGTGTAATCATGATATCGCAAGGCTGTCGCCCTTTTTTTTTTTGTTTGGGTCTGCCTGTGTTTTTTTTTTTTTTTTTTTTTTCAGTTTGAGTTAATTCTCTGATTGAAGGATTGACGTGTTCTTCTCTGCCGATGGTGTAGCTAACAGGAGTGTGCTTGACCACGGGCTTCTCCAGCTCTTCACTGGTTGAGTAAGCTGCCTGCCTGGGCAGGTATTGAATCGGTTTGGTCAGTAGTGCGGTGTGATTCCCAAAAGGTTGAATCGCCAGAGTCTTGAGGATGCATGACTATGCGATGCGGTTCCCATTTTCACTGCTGCTCCCCTGTTAAGTGTTCCCTTATTTCCTACTGTCTTCACCTGAATCTAACGTCCGGTGATTATAAGCTGTATTTGGGGCATTATAAGCTGTATTTGGGGCATTTTTCAGCCCAGTTGGGGCGATAATGACAGGGCGTTCTATTTGGGCGAAGACGGTAGGCTCTTGACAATCAATAGCTAAATCTCCTTGATGGTCTGTTACAAATACTGGGCTGACAGTAGTTTTGAGTTTTTGTTGAAATTCAAATCCTCATCGGGTAAATGTGAATACACGCGGATGGACAACGTATTCACCCGTTCTGCAGCCTTCAACAACAAACAAGTTCACACTCCGATGAAATTTGCGCCCCGGCTGTCTTTTCCTGACCCTGTACCCGCCCGCCCTCTTCTTTTATGAGAACCTTGCAGGCCACGCTGATGAAATTTGCACCCCTGCTGCCTTTTCTTGGCCCTGTACCTGCCTGCCCCGTCCTTTCCCCATTCCGTTTATGAAAACTTTGCAGGGCATTTTCCTGCTGACTCTGTGATTTCGGTTGTGTGTGTGCCTCCAGTTTACCAGGCCTTCAGCTTATTGGCCAGTTCTGTGTGAATGTATATAAATATATAGTATGTATATCAGGGCTGAACTTCCGGTCCCACTGGGGCCCCCTTCCCCCACTGGAACCGGTCCGGTAGTACCGACCAGTGGACCGTGCCGGTCCCCCCCCGGTGGCATCTCGCGCAAGTGGATCGTGGGGGGGGGTTAAAAATTTTTCGGGGCCTGGAGGCCTCCATGCGGGTCGTGGAGGCCTCCCGCCCCCGAAAAAATTAAAACCGGGCCCTGTAGGCCTGCCAGAAAGCAGCAAAACTGGAGGCCTATCTGGGCCGTCGATCTTGTGAGAACTGCGGCCCAGATAGGCCGCAGTTTTTGAACATTCGGGCAGGAAACCGCCCGAAGTTTGACTTGCCGAACTGACACCAGCGATCGGCCCCGCCACCCCGTCTCCAGCCTCCAGCCAGCCTCCAGCCTCCAACCCGTCACTTAGACACTTCATCGAAAGTGAACGAGGTTGCGACTGCGTTGCACCCCTCCCATGTCCACCCCAGCCTCGCATCGCCATCGCCCCGCCCCGTCGTCCACCGTTGAAGGTAAGTAACCCAAACTTTCTTCTTCTTCTTCTTCTTCTTCTTCTTGTTCTTCTTCTTCTTAGTATCTTCTTCTCCTTCTTCCATTTCCTCTTCTTCTTCTTCTTCTTCTTCGTGGCAGAGCCGAAGTTTCCCAATAAAATGTGCGTGCTGGGGTAACCAGCGGGCGCGTATAAATCAGAGAGAGAGAGAGAGAGAGAGAGAGAGAGAGAGGGTGCGCGAGAAGGGCAGCGGCCAGTGTTGGCAGGAGGACAGGTATGCTGCAACCACCCCACTAACACCCCCAGAACACAGACCCCCCCCACACCCCTCCACCGCCCCCAACCCGTGAAAAAAAATCCGCACATTCATGTTTTCTCTGCGGATTCTCGACAAGCGCAGTCCAACCCCATCACTAAAAAAAAAATAAAAAAAATTGGACCCGATTTTCGGCCAGTCCGGAATTCCGGTCTGGGCCAGTCCAACCAACCGGCCCGGCTCGGATTGGTCCGTTCCAACCGGCCGGTGGCCGGTGCAGCCCTGATGTATACGATGTGATGTATTGACAAACAGAGGTGCCAGCTGCACCATGGGTGGAAAGGGAGAAGGGGACAAAAATAAGTGCCCGCTGTGTCATGGGCGGAGAGGGAGAAGAGGACAAAAATGATGGGCTGTAACAGATTCTCTCCGCAGAGCCTCACCAACTTGCGAGGAGGGCGGACCCTGTACAATCTGCAGAGTCTCCCTAACCGATGATATTGTAAGTGATAACCCATCTCATCCCCGGTGGCGGTTAGGCATCGATTATTGCCCGACAACTGATACTCTTGAGGTGGACACCAACGACTTCCCTCAAGGTACCTGTGATGAAAATCAAAGCAGAATGGAAAACTCTACGGACTGCAGGTTCGCACCCCATCACAAGCCAGCAAACACACCCATGAAACAAAGGTAGGTCTGTCACAGCCCTCCAGGTACGCTGCTGCTGGCACCAGAGGCAACATTGTGGCCGCGTATCGACTGACGGTCTCGAGCGCTGACTCTCAACGTGACCGGATTAAACCAGAAGTTACTGGGCAGGGTGCTATCGAAGTCGTGGTATATACAGTCGAACGGAACTGCCGAGTACACCCGAGGAAGAGAGGGAGAAGAGGAGAACAAATGATGGTATGTGACCGATGGCTGATGACCGGTTTTAGTTACTACACCAGAAGGAAGAGCTTTTAGGCAGCGGCAATTGAAGCCGACAGCGTCTCCTGATGATCGACCTGCTAACCAGCAGCAACTTGCAGGAACCTGAAGATTATGGAGACCACCATGGTTATGCTTGCTAGTTTCTGCCGGTTGGTTGCGTGCGAACGGGCGAGACACAGCACGGTAGTCTTGGTATGGACTCTGTGGTGTCTGAAAAAATGAGGCCGCACGTGTGACTGGAGGGAAAAATCATGGAGACGTCAATGTTGAAACTGAGCTGCTGACAGCCACTTTTTGTAGGAGCTAGATGTAGTTTCGGTGCGGCATGTGCAAGTTTTTAAAATCTTACCGTGCTCCCTTTTTGTAATAGCTTGTGCTACTCGCCTCTTGGGAGAATCACAACTCACCTGATTCATATGAATCATGTAATTTCCCCCCTATAATTCTCCCCCCCCCTCGCTCTTACCCGCACCCTTGCTTCCTGTTTCCTGTTGTGTGACAGTTTCTGGCTAACTCTCTGAATTCAGTTATGAGTACAAAGGATGGTCTTTCCTCCTCGAAGGTGTGTGTATGTGTAGTTCGAGTCCGGGTACATTGTCATCCGACAGGGGTTGTACACAGATGATGACAGTAGTGCAGTTGTATGTTGGGCCCTTGGCAGTGTTGCCACATGTTGGAACTCCTTTCGGTGGGTACGGTTGTTGAGATCATGGGACTACATCAAGTCCAGGTTCATGCTGCAGCGGTTTGCTGGGGTCCGACTTCAAGTCCAGGTTCAATGCTGCGGCGGTTTGCACGTTGACCCCAGCGATCGTGTGCACTGTCTAGGATGTCATAACATTCAACCATCCCCTCACCTTCCCACCGAACGTCTTTTCCCCGCACCCCAGAAGGCACCACCTCTCACATGGGGAAGGGATATAAGAAGTAGTCATTTCTGACAACCTCGTTGCGAGCCTTTGAAATATATATATATTTTTTGTGAGAAGGAACTGGCTCTTTGGTAATGACCGCACTAGATGTGTTTTCTGTTTGTTGTGATCAGTTTCTTGGAGAGTTCAGCACCAAATTTACACCCTTGACTGTTTTGAGAAGTTCTGACATGAACTTCCGATTTCCGGAAATTGCCCAAGTTAGCACTTTCAAAATTCTCCGCACTGTGGCCTCGCGGCAGCCCGAGACAATCGCCGTGGCGTCCATTTTTCATGCGGCTTGCAACTTTGCAACACGTTTTTTATAGTGAGCAGAATGGCACGGTCTTTGTTTCTGATAACAATGGTTCTTCAGAACAAATGCCTGCGGGTGGAGACAAACGGTTCTCCAGTAAGAGGCGTGGATCGCATGTCGCACTAATGCTGCTGGCAGGCAACAACCATCCCGGTAAGGAAGAAGAAGAGGCTTGGAACAACTGGTGGTCGTACGCGGGTGTTTCCGATAGACAAGAGCCTATTCCACAGGGGGGCTCCCATATTGGGGAAGCTTTCGGTGGTGCATGTGTCTCGGAGCGGTTTAGTGTATTGCGGTGCGTAGGCTGCATAGATGTCCTTAGAGAAAGGCGAAAGCAGGTGGCGGCATGTACATGGGGAGTTGTCCGCTACCAGAAAGTACAGTTCGAAATGGGTAACCTTTTCTTCAAGGTCTGGTGTGGCAGTGGCCGAGCTCGGCCATCTAAGCTAGATTTTCGAAATACGCATCACGTACATCAAACACGTTGCGTACTGCAAAGTTGCAAACCACTAGTGATTTTCCCAGCCACGTTGTCTGGATGCAGGCGTAAACGCGCATGACGCCCATGAGGGCTATAGAATTACTGGACTGGAAAGGCTTGGTGGCGCCAGACAAAACATCGCAAGAAACTGCATCTGTCTGGGTTTGATTTTAGTTGCCTGCCGCAAAGTGGCGCGCTGAGGTAGCGGGGGCTTTAACCACCAGAATTTCGGTGGCACTTTTCTCCGGGTGGGAAGAGAGCCCTGCGTGCCAAAACAACAAACGAATGGGTAGGGGGCGTGCTTTCTGCTCATGCCGAGCCCCGGAAGTTGCGGCAGGATGCAAGCTGAGACTTTGAAAAACTGGTTGCCAAGTGTATCGTAGAGCATCTCTTTCCGTCAGGTCTGTGGAGCATGAACCTTCTTGTTGTCCTGCCCTTGATGGAGGTCACTGTCCTTTTTCTTGTCTATACTCTTACTGAAGTGTAAGCCGGGTCTGGCGTAATAGTCCCGCCAGACCAGGCTTCCAGTCTTGGGAAAAGGCTAGGGACAGGGGGCGCGTGCCCAGCAAAATCTGCTACATGCGAGGCGTGTTTTTTCCGGCGTGCGTTGTCGTGGAAAGGGTTTTGCAGAGTTTTATTCCGGCCTCCAACACAGCCGTTCGTCCGATGTGAGTTTGTTACCCAGGGTTTGTGGAAGGTCTGTTCGATCCTGCTAGAGTGCGGTGTGCTTTTTTTTTTTTGTTGTTGTTCTCGAGTGAGGGGATCTGGAAAGATCTGCACCTGGCCCCTGCACAGATATTGGTCTGATGCCAAATTGTGTGCGTGTGAGGTTTGTGAAGGGTCCGTTTGATCCCACCTGTGTGCTTTGCATTCGGTGCACTCGTTCTCACGTGTTGCTAACTACATCCTGCTCTCTCTCTCTCTCTCTCTCTCTCTCACACACACACACACACACACACACACACACACACTGTCGATGGAAGTAGCGTGAGGCCAGCCGCGAAGTTGGAGACTTACCTGTTGGCCGGTGTGTTGCTCATCCTATCGATGGAAAACTCTCTCTCTCTCTCTCTTTCTCTCTCTCTCTCACACACATAAAAACACACACACACACACACACATGCAGGCACGCACACACACATGCACACACAAGCAAGTGTGGAAGTGTATATTTCCATGTTCTAGCGATGTATTCATTCCATTGTGCTCATCCACTCCATCCGGAAGATTCAGTTGACTCTCTCTCTC
>BFEA01000819.1:253150-275234 GCA_003427395.1 Chara braunii | reverse complement strand
AACAAGTGTGGAAGTGTATATTTCCATGTTCTAGCGGTATATTCATTCCATTTTGCTCATTGGATCGATGTGGAAGATTCATTCGATTTTGCTCATCCGATTGATCCGGAAGATTCATTCTATTTCGCTCATCCTATCGATGGAAGTAGCGTGAAGCCCGCTGCGGGATTGGAGACTTACGTGGCCGGTGCGTTGCTCATCCTATCAATGGAAATCTCTCTCTCTCTCTCTCTCTCTCTCACACACACACACACACACACACACACACACACAAGTGTGGCAGTGCATATTTCCATGTTCTAGCGGTAGATTCATTCGACTATGCTCATCGAATCGATGGAAGTACCATGAGGCCAGGCGCCAGGTTGAAAACTTAACTGTTCTCTCTCTCTCTCTCTCTCTCTCTCTCTCTCTCTCTCTGTGGGACATTTGAATCTTACAGATTATTAGTTCATACTCACACCGGGATTTCTTTTCAATGTATCTGTTCGCTGGGGTTTAACCTCCTATGGTCTTGCAGAAATGCACACATGAAGCTGTTGAATTGCAGACGTGAGTTCAAATCCAGCGGGGACCACTACAAAATAGTTCTGATTTACAAAGGATCTGATGGCGCACTGATGCCTTGGCCGATACCCCCTGGAATGCTGCGCTTCCCTCATTTCTTTTTTTAAACAAACACCCTCAATGTTGCACGAGCCAGATAATGGGGTGGGGCTGGCGCTGGGCTGTGGCTTCGCGGTGGCAGGTTCACTTGTTTCTTTCAAACCGCAAGTACCTTTGTCGCTTCGGAATATATCGTGCCTCTGACCTTTCAGGAGGCTGAAAGGAAACGACGGCAGCCGATTGGATTTGTCCGGCCCGGCCATTGTCCGGCCCGGCCTGCGCATTCTTCGGGAGCTGGTGTTTTCTCTCATTTCTAAAGCAACAGTTTAGCAACAGTTCATGTGTTTACCATGCCCAATTCAAAATGTAGTTTTTTGTTATCATTTTTGTCTAGTCAGTGTAGTCAGTAAATAACGCAATACAAGTTAAGCATGTCCGATGAAGTCATTCACTCAGTCGGAGCAGAGACGAAGAATTGGCGAAGTACAAATCGTAGAAAATTACAACAACACCGTACAGTCCAGACACCCAGGAACCTTCGTTCGTTCCGCTAATCCCTTCGTCAGCTAAGCGCCAGGAGGCGTTGATAGCTGACTTCCCGTAAGAGGACTAACTAATTTGCACTTTTTTTTTTTTTTTTTTTTTTTTTTTTTTTTTTTTTTTTNTTTTTTTTTGAAAAGCCCATTATGTAAACCATCTATCCCGGCGGTGGTAACAGAACCGTCAGGATTGAGGGTTTATCTGTCAGGCTGCTCCATCTATTGGTGGGGAGCGGCACCTGCTGGAAACCGGGTCTAGTGTCCCATTGATACATCTTATAACATGAAGATCGCTGTTTGTTGTTTCCTGCGGCTGTGAGCTTTTCTCTTCTCAGACTTGGGTCTCCGTTGTCCCATGGAGCTGCACATATTCTATTTATCGGAAAGCATGAATAGTACCACCGAAGGACAGTTATCTTCCAAAAGATGTACCCCGAACCGGGCCCAGGGTGCCCTGGACCTGGCGGGTAGACTATCACTCAAGCTACTACAGCCTTAGTTTCACAACACCCTGAAACTACAGCAAAAAAAGTACTCAACACTGGGCCCAGCTGGTCTGGGATACTGTTGGTTATATCTTCTTGCTACACAACGTTCATAGCGATGTCAGTTTGAAACTCCCATACTTAGCGCCAAACAAACTTTAGCAACCAGAACAACGGGATAAAAAACAGTAGCGCTAACCGCTAATAACAACCCTGTCACCACAACACGGAAACACAGTACCGCCACCACAAAAGGTATTCAACACTGGGCCCAGCTGGTCTGGGTCAATGCTTGTTAGATCCACTTGGTACACAACAATCATAGTGGCGTCAGCTCAAAGCTATTGCGATCAAAGCGAAACAAAACCTAAGTAACAGGACAACCAAATCAAAAGAGCACAGTACTGCTAACGGCTGATAACAACCCTGTCCACGGATTTGGAGGGCATCCAATGTCTCTCAGTATTGATGTTACCCACAGTTTGTTTTCATATCTCGTCTCTTTGACAAGCAAACCTGCGAAGTACTCGCATGAAAAATCCCGTCGGAAAGTCCTTGATTCTCAACTCTCGTTTGAGCGAGGACGCTGGAGTCGTCGTCAGTTCTTTTCAGGCACAAGTTCTTGGGTTAGCACGCATCAAAAAATTGCACAACCCAATGCAGGTCCGTACCCGAGAGAGATGTAGTTACCAAGATTACGTCGTGAACTGAATGAATTCCGAAGACCATCCTCCTGAATTTTACCAAGCTGTTAAAAACATGCACTCCGAATAGGCACATAGTATGCAGGCCAATGGAGGACTCGTGGTCTTTTCTGTTGGAATACCCTGGTCCTGCCTAATTAGAACACCAGTTGTGAACGTGTATGTATGCTGCACAAACTGATCAACAAGAATTTGGAAATATCCTCGAAATCCAAAGAACGCGTGTCGTCAGCTTCGGTAGTTCTTCCAAACCACCAAGCACTCCAAAGCCTTTGAGATCTCAAGGTGTGGGAATCTGCTAAACATGTCCTTGATGTCGGAGGACTGGGCTGCCACGTTTGAGGAACAACAAAGCCATCGAATCTTTGAGTTGATTACTTCATTCACGCCTCGCTGTAAGCTGTGAGACTGCTGAAATACCATTTCAGTGGCAGTCGGGATAGCATGTAATTCAAACCTTTTGCGACAACCCTACCTGTGCTCACCATTTGTTTCGAAGACGCAGGACATATCGAACGGTATCTCTTCAAATTGTTGTGTTTTGGAATGATATAGGCACAGCCAAATCGACCATTTGGGTTCCACCTAGCAAATGTCTTAAGACCTGCAGCGTTGACATCTTCACGGACTTCATTCAACATCACGCATTTACTGACCGATACCACCCTACAGCCTGTATTTCCAATGAACGTATCCATCGTTGCTTCGTAATTGAACTTTGGGCACATAACAATTGTTTCCCTAGGGTTATGATCAAGAGGAGTAGATACTAGCCCATCAAAATGATTCTTCAGATTGATCACATCCTGCACGGAGAGAAAGGAGTCACATCAGTAATATCAGGTAGCTGCCCTTTGAAAGTTTCTCCAATTTTGAAAGCCCCCCAGAATCTCTGAACGTAAAAGCTTCAAACGGTCAACCACATACTCCTTCGGAATATTGTGACAGTTGCCATTCATTAGCAAGGGGTGATTCACCGTACTCTTATCCAGGCAAAAGTGCACATGCCCATCCACACGCGGATAGGGCGGGCTTGCACACTGCACAGTGCCAGGTCAGCACATGTTGAGCTGCAAAAGCTTGGTGATTGTGCAAATACTCGCTGATTGTCCAATTCTTTTGCCTGTCAATATGAGTATTCTTACGCGCACAATGCAAAAAACATGTTGGTAGTTCAGAACTCGTTAACGAATCATTCACCACCTTACGTATTTCGCACAAACTCAGACGATCATGAAACTTAAGTCTAATCAGCAAATCAACACTGAGGCTAAAGTGAAATCTTTAATAGCTCTATACACCGGCAAGATCGAACGCATACCCCATCGATAAATTTTATCAATCACATGAGGGCTCTGAAAGACAGACGAAAGTTTTATAACTACTCTACCTCCGCCTTTAAACTTGGATTTACCTTCGCTCAACAAACAGGTCTTATTCAAGCGTGTTACCTTGTAACTACCGAAAGTTTTAGATGAAAGTTTTAGATAGACTCTTTCACGTCTCTTGCCAAGTATTACCCCCGCTATTGAAAACCTCGGAGCATCGCAGCCCAGCCGACTCCTGCTTTAGTATCGCATACAAATCTAAGCTCCAAGCATGTGTACGGAAGAGTACAGGGCGATCGTACGGTGCTCCACTCTAAAGCCAATATCCACCCTACACCTCTCACTCCTCCCTTTATGAAACTTGCTATTAGTGCACTTCCCGTCTTCCTAACACCCGAAGTGTTCAAGTATGGGGACCATTGTCTTATGTATATGTTCTCAAGCTTAGTCAACTCGGTGCTCACAATAAAGTCAATGGGGATAAGGACATAGTTTTCAGCCCCAAAGGAACACACCCATTGATAGAAACGAACATCCACGTGTCTCGTGGTCTTCCCCACATATAGGGACTTGCAAAGCAGGGAAAAAACAATATAAACACAATTGGTAATATTCACAAAGTCCGTCCCAAAGGTCTCATACAAACGCAACCATGCCTTAACACATTTCCTTATTCAGAGGAATGTACCCGAAATGGAAAGTCGAACCACCACTAAACGGACAAGGTCTTCAACCCAAGCATCAACAGAACTGTTCTTAGCTCTCCACCTCGTAAGGCAACAAACAATTTTCCAAAGGTCGGCAATACTTAAGCCACATCACTTAGTTACCTGTTTACCATCATCTTCGGTTGCTGCTGTACTACGAGCTGCTTTGGACGACTACTTATCACTTTCATCATCGGTGTTGTACGCGGCACGAGTACGGCGGGCGTCAAAATCGAAAATAGCTTTGAAGTTGCCGTTGTACTCAATCCCCTCCTCCTTACAAATGTTCGGTAGCACTAGTGCCTTAAGATTCTTGAGCTCGTTCTACTTCTCGTACTTCATGCGGCCTATGATTCCAATCGACACGCGATTCTTCTTGCAGATGGTTGGCGGAATCTTCTGCAGTGTTGGAGTCTTGTTCTTTTCACGTGTTTGAGACTGCTTGAGTCTCGTGGTCAGTTTTGTTGATCTCAAAGGTCGCTTCGGTGTACGCTTCGGAGGAAGCTCCATTGGAGAGCTTCCGTCAAAAAAAAGTTCAGGTCCTTGTTTTCTCTTCTCGAAGATGCACATGTCACGAGTGTGATTGCTCAATTTGTCCGTCTCACTGCTGCTCGCACTGCCTTCAAATCCTGACTGTGGTAGGCAAACGTCCTTTTGCTTATCACGTGCAACGACCATAGATAACTCGCCAAGCGCCTAGCGAATCTCGTGTCTGACATCTTCACGCACATCTTCATGTAACCCGTCGACGCGTACAACTACCTTAATGTTCAGGTTCTTGTTCATTTCCTTCAAGTGCTCCACTTCCTTTCTCGTCTTCTCATTCTTCTTCTTCTTTTTCTCTTGCTCCAATCGTTCAGCTGCGTCACGTTCTTCAACTTCGTTCGTTTTTGCTTTCTTGCTCTCCTTACCGACTTTCTTTTGCTACTCAATCTCCACATATTGGCACACAACTACCATTTTTTTTTCGATCTTCGCAACCTTGGAGTGAATGGGGTCGTTGTAGAGGATCTCTTGGAGTAGAGAGATGATGATGTCGATCGTCCTCAATGAGAATTGCATGAGGACCTGGCCGTGCTAAAGAATTCCGTCTTGGTTGTGGGCACTGTTTGGCGTAGTGCCAAGGTTCATGGCAATTATAGTAAGTGGGAGGTTCCCGTCGTGGTTCATGGTCATGCCACCTGCCGTTGACGTAGTCTCTATGGTCTCGGTAGTCACGATGCTCGCGATGGTCTCCACCTCTCTCCCGCTGGTCTCCATAACCAAACATATTGTTCTAGTAACACTTACTTAGCTGAAGTAGATGCCACAACCTCCACGATAAAACAATCAATGATAGTTAACACAGGTTCCCGATAGGGAAATACGTGCTCACTTATCCCAGCAACGAAACTCCAGGACAGTTCACACGGGCCGTAGACAGTGTAATCAGGAAATTACGCAATATAAGTAAAGCATGTCCAATCAAGTCATCCACTCAGTCGAAGTAGAGACAAAGAATTGCCAAAATACAAATCGTAAAAATTACGGCAACATTGTATAGTCCACACACCCAGGAACCTCCGTTCATTCCGTTGATCCCTTCATTAGCTAAGCGCTAGAAGGCATTGACAACTGGCGTCCCGTAAGAGGCCTAACTAATTTGTATTTATTTTATTTATCAGAAAGCATGAATAGTACCGCCGAGGGTTCTGGACTACAATTTATAACTTATAACGGATGCATTGTTTGTTTTTTCTTTCCCAATGTGTTTTTCTTCTCCCTCGCCTGCAGCATGTTCTTGAGTGTGTGTGAGACAAAATGGAACAATTGCACACCGCTTTAGAAGTATTGTCTTCACGCGCATAGAATGTCAGGTACTTATACATGCACCTAGACTGAATGTTGCCCTTGTTTAGATGTAGAGGGTGGTGTGTGCCGGATTCAATATGTTTAGCTGAGATGTTGAGGGGGTGAAAACTCTATAAGGAGAGTAAGTACGATGTCTAGGTTCTTGAATCAGTGGGCGCTCTGTCTTACTCTTGGATTAAGGTGTACAAGCCCTCTAAAAAGTAGTTTTTTTTTTTTTTACCACATTGCTTACCTTATTAGGCTTAAAGCCTTAAACCTAGTACTTCCGAGGCACACTTTCCTCCAGGGCTGGAAATGTCGTGCATGCCAAGAGAAAGCAAACTGGTGTGACTCTTGTTTTGGTTGGTGCCGCCAGCCATTATGCTCCGGAGGCTGACCCTGAAACTTGCGGTTGCATGCAAGCTGCGTATTTTATTATTTGGCTTTGAAACACACCAGTGGTTTGATTGAGGTCTTCTTTTGTAATGTGCACCCTAATCAGTCAGTGCCAGCTATATTCTTTGCTTTCAGTGCGAATGCTAAGTACAAGTGGGTTGGTCGTTTGATCTACGTGCAATACACCTTGTGGTGCTTGCAATACACCTTGTGGTGCTTGGTGTGTGATGTGAGGATGTCACATACACTTTTCTTTTGAGCGTTGGGATGCATTGTTACGGATTAAAGTGCCACTTGGTGAATTGGTTTGACTTTTGGTTGACCATAGGGCTGCAACTCATGCCGATAGAGCTCCCAGTGAGTCTGTTGCTGTAGTAATGATGCTGGTGAAATTGGTGCTACAGAGATGTCTTTTACATGCGGATTGCCTCATGCCACTGATATTTGGAATTGCCTGGAGATAAGGATTGTCCAGGCGATGAAGGCCTCGTGACCTCCATTTACTACATCAAAACCATAAAACTGAAGACCGTCGATATGTGTACAAGCGAGGGAGCCAACCAGCCAAGGAGGTTGTCGTACAGTTAATTTTTATTCTGCGTCATTTTGTGGTGTGAAGAATGTTGAAACTAACACAACCTTGAGGAATTTTAGGGTGTTTGCTCAACGAAATGGGCTTGTTGGATTACGGGTGGAGAAGTTGGGCAATCTATGGTTGTGCCTTTGGGTGTAGCATCCTACACAGATCGTGTTGTGAGTGTTCCGGCCCGCGGACATCTCTTTCTACTATCGTTGGTGTGGAAGAAAATGAAAGGTTATATATTGTGAAAAAACTACCATCTGGTGAACAATAGGAGTTGCAATAGAAGATGCCTACATGCCTTCTTGGTCCACTTGTTGTGACAGTGAACCTCATTGTAGTTTGAGAATCTGTTCGATTTCAGATAGGTGATTGTAGGCGCCAGTCGTTCTATTCTTTTTTAAAAGAACCAAAGATAGGCTTGCCATAAAAAAAAAAACTTAATAAAAAGATTCCTTGTTGCGAATCTTCATAGCCACGATCACTTACTGAGCGGTGTAGATGTACACGCCTAAAGTGTGAGAAGGGTGTGTGCCAAGGATTTTGGGAAACAGGTGAAACTGAGGTCTCCTTCGCTAAGTTCCACGAAGGTGAATCCAACTACTAGCAGGAGTGGAAGGATACAAGTACAATTTCACGAATAAGTTTACAAGGGTAGAAGAGGAGTGCAATGGGTAAGGAGTCTGTAAGGAGGGAACGACGGAGAAGGCAATTTCACGAATAAGTTTACAAGGGTAGAAGAGGAGTGCAATGGGTAAGGAGTCTGTAAGGAGGGAACGACTGAGAAGGCATGATGAGGGAATTAAGGGGCTTCAATCTACACGACCGCTGCTGTTGTCGCTGCCTCTTTGCCCAAGTGAAGGGCTCTTGGGAATACATGGGGTTCCACAATGCTCCATGCTCCCGCGCGTTGCTTAACTACCCAAGATGCTTGTTCGAGTTCACTATATTTTATTAAATGAATCTGGTTATGGTAAAGGGAAGCATCTATCGGAGGCACATTAGCGAAATTTCCCAGTCATGCCATGACGCATTTCGGGATGATCGAGACGCTCCCAAAACGAAAAACAGAAGTTTTTTTTTGTAATACATTAGTTGGTTTGGTAGGTAATAAAACTTAAAGCGAGATCTTATAAACAAATATGTAGAATTTGTCCTATGTCAGTACCAGAAGTACTTCCATTGATAGATGACATACCACTTTCAAGAGTCAAAGGCAAAACTTTGTTTGAAATGGTAGAAACATAAGTTATATGATATAATAAACAACATATAACTAGGCTACCAGCCGGGCCGCCAGCCCGTGCAAGAACCAAGGAAGGTACCAAAAAAAAAAAAAAAAAAAATCCGAAAACAAACTATGTTATGCAGAAAAATCAACTGAACAACTTTTGCTTAAGGGTCATATCAAATTCTTCACCAAATTTAGAATAAAAACTAAAATTAATTTTTTTTTTTTTTACTTTTTTTTTTTTTTTTGGCCCGGTCGAGCAAGTGACCCCAGGCCACTTTGGTAGCCTAGACATATAATAAACAATTTAATAGAATATCTATGAATAAAATAATCAATAGGAGAATCTAATCAATTAATAAAAATATGTGAGAAAACAATATATGCATGCAGCTGACTGAGCTTGGAATGTGAGGTGGACATTCTCAATACAGTGCGCTCAACTTAGTGGTCAGGGCTAATGCACACCTTATGGACAAAACTGCTGTTACGGTTACACACGTTGAACCTATACTCGGAACATAAGGCGCGTGGGGTAAAAAATGGTAGATGGAAAGCAAGGGAATTGTAGTGATTCTTTGGTAAAGAAGAAGAAGGAAATCATGAGGGAAATCAACGTCCATGATTATAAGGCCCAACCCAACAAATGTTGAGCAACAAGCTTTGTCAGAGTTAAAGGGCGACAAATTTAATGCCTATGAACCTAAGAGGGGGAAATCGAAGGACTATCTCTGGTCAAATAGGAACTGCAAGATGACGTCGACTTAAAAGTAGCAAAATCTCGTGAAATGTTTGTTATAGGGTACAAAGGAAAAGGAAGGGTGACAAAGAGGAAAACATTAACATCATTGCTCATATTTTACCCGAAAATAAAATTATCCTTTATGGCTTTGAGAAACTTTAGTGCGTTATACACAAGCATTCATATTTCCTATAATCTTCTGAATATTAAATGACTCTCGCGAATGGAAAAACAAAAAGAGTGATGAAGTAGCAAAAATGTTTGTAGCTCATATTTAAAGTTTCCAATGAATACTTTTTTTTTTAGGAGATATTTTGGAGGTTTTGCATTATGTTAGAGGTGTCTTACATTATGTTAGGCAAATTGTGGAATCAACCTCATTTATAAACCAATTTCAATCTTACGGATTGTTGGTGTGCTATATGGACATCGGCTACAAATAATAGAAAGATGTGCGCAACCTTATGGGAAAGTTGGTTTGAAATAGTATTGTGGATTTGTTACAATTGAGATTAATAGACTAGTGTAATAAGTGTTATTGTCTATTCTATTAGAGTGGTTCGGGAACCCTTTCTCGGTCGGGCCAATATATACACACACACATATATGTATATACATATATATATATATATATATATATGTATTATGTATATATCTATATCTATATCTATATCTATATCTATATCTATCTATCTATCTATCTATCTATACATATATATATATATATATATATATATATATATATATATATATAGGGTCACCAGCCCGTACATATGGAGGTCCCCGGGCAGACCTCTGTACGTACGGGCGTTCGGGGTCCCATACGGGGTCCGAACCTGATGGCGTTCAGCCCCTGCCAAAGATTATTTCGGGGCCTAAAAATAATTGTTTTTTTTTAAATATTTTTTTGTGAGTGCTTTATGACCTGAGGTACATGCATATACATTTTCAATTAATTAGGCTTAGCCAAGTAAGAATTAAAAATCGCCAAAGATGGCGGTGTCAAAATGTGCTCGCCCACGTTTGTTTTCACTTTTTACCTTTTGTTTTCACTTTAGTTCGGGGTCTAAACAGTTTTATAATTTTTTGAAACCTTTTTAGTGGGTTTTTCATTATGTGAAGTACACATCTGCAAATTTTCAGGGCATTTAGTTATGACAAGAAGAAATGAAAAATCGCCAAAGATGACCGTGTCGAAAACATTCTCGAGCACTCACTAAATTTAATTCTTTTTTTATTTTTTGTTATTTTTATTATTAGTATTTGTTTTTCATATTTTATTTTTATTTCAAATTTGGTAAGGAATCTGGATGTAATGCTTAGGCAAATCTTGTTTTGTTTATTTTTCTTCATAACATATATTTTTTCAGATTGTTTTTTCTTTTTTTGGGTCCACTTTCGGTCCGAACGGCCGAACGCATCCCCTAACGCCGATTACCCTATATATATATACATATATAAATAGATAGATAGATAGATAGATAGATAGATAGATAGATAGATAGATAGAGAGAGAGAGAGAGAGAGAGAGAGAGAGAGAGAGAGAGAGAGAGAGAGAGAGAGAGAGAGAGAGAGAGCTCCGATGTTCAAGCGTTCGGCCCATCCCGAAAGATCCGATCGGACAAGTCGGAGTTCTTGGAGCTTATCCATATTGAGTTGTTGTCCATCATGCACGTGATCGCCGACAACCATCTCTAGAGGCACAAGGTAGCCGGGTGGGCGCTAAAGAAGAAGTAGTCCAACTGTCGCCAAGACCGAACCCAGAAGCCGCGTCGAAAAAACCAACCATGGCCATCACAAGGCCCTCACCATGGGAAGCACTCTTTGAGGGCGAGCCGCTCCCAGATCTCGAGCAGTTTCCTCATGTGAGCAATCCGCAGAGGACGTTGTCGATGGATCAGGCCCCTTAGCACTAGCCGCAGCAGCCACCGAATGAGGACTGGGGAGAGGAGAGACACATCCCCCGTCTTGAACCCCCATCCTCACGAGACTTTTCTGCTTTCGCGAGCCACTAGGAGTGCCATAGTCATTGATATTAGTAGTTCCTGTCAACACGAGCATCCACCCAACGAATGTTGATTCCATGGTGAAGCCAGTGACTATCCGATTCGAGGCAATCGACGGTGCTCCGCACCCTGATCCTTCGTGAATGTCATTCGTACAACGCCATTCGTGGGGTGCATAGCGATGAGACTGGCGAGAAGGGTGATCTAAGAGGTCGGGCGGCGACCTAATGTCATGTATTACTTCCTGGTATTTGCGGTGTTTTAGCGGTTCATGAAAATCGCACAGTCATTTCTATTAGTAGTTTGTCTGAGCAGGAGCATCCACCCAACCGATGTTGATTAAATGGTGGAGTCAGTGACCATCCGACTCGAGGCAATTGACGGTTCTCCTCACCCTGATCCTACATGGATGCCATTCCTACAACCACCATACGTGGGGTGCACAACGACGAGAGTGGAGGGAACCGTGATCTACGAGGCCGGGCCGCAGCCTAACGTCATGTATCACTTCGTGGTATTCACGGTGTTTAGGCGGGGGCGACGCCTGTATATAGAGACCCATTTGGTGATGACGGGTTCCGAAAATCAAAGTCTGCGATGATGGATGATTCACGCAGTAGCGGATCTCACTTCAATGAAGTGGACGCGCCAATGACACCTGGAGCTTTGGCGACTTTTCTTTTTTCTCTCCTTCCAACTCTTAATCCCGAACTTCAAGTTGATCACTTCGTCTCAGATCCCCCTCCTTGTTCTTTTAGTTCTCCTTCTTGTTGCCCTCTTTTCATATCAAGGCAACAACGAAAGAGTGCACAAAGAATCACGCTCTAAGGAGGAAAAAACTAGCGATCGGGCCAACACACGATGAAGTGGCCGCCCTATTGGTTGTATAATAAAAAGGAGGCGTAAAAAGGTGCGGGATGCACCCTGAGTAAATTAGTGGGTGTTCAGGGCCAGTTGACAATGAAGAGGCCGCCTTGGTCATGAAAGGAACTGGGACACATCACCGTCAGATATTTGAGGGACTACAATTTTTTCGGGACTCCCCCGCACATCACAAGCATGATAAGCTGGGATCCGTACTTCACGGTCACACATACCCTTCAGAGTAACATCATAAGTAAGCCCCGAAGCACGGATCTTAGCGGATCAGGAAAAGTCGGGTCCATTCCTTATTGTTGAGGTTAATGGCATGCATCTTTTAAGATTGCCCCTTTCCTTCTTCAAATTATTTCTCTGCGCGGACTGTTAGCGAGCGTACGAAGAAATCCAAGAAACAATTAGGAATTTGGTTGGCGACATTTCAATTTTCTTTGTGCTTAAGCGCACGCGACTATCTTTTGAATTCGTGCACGGCGTGTAAGCTCGGTTCCTGCTATGGGCGTGAGCGCCATATTCCCCTCTAGCTGAGCGCTTCTTCGTGCATGTTTTTTCGTCTCCCCTAGACTCTACACCTGATCCTCCTCTTTCCCTTCAGGGCAATCGATTGGTCGGCAGTTGGGATGACAGGATCAATGCTACGAAAGCGCACGTGAGTGTGCAGCTTGGACGACCACCCCAATTGAACTAGGAATACCAACCACCCTGCATCCTTCGATCGTTCTGGAACCGCCACTCTTCCTTTATCCTATTTATTTACATCCCTTGCTGCCCGCACCACATGCCGGCACCCCGCTGCCTTCCGCGCTATATGTTCTCACAACTCCTTCCTCTCCTCCTCTTTGATCTCGACTGCAATGATGCATGAGCTATGCGCGAAGACCACGACGCCGAAAAGGCTTGATGAGCCCAACTGACGTGCGGAGTGACGACGTGAGGTGGGATTAGCGGTATACTTGGGGGTACGTGTAGTGAGAGGGACTGATCGGTGGTTGAGATAAATGTAGCCAACGGCAGGGCCTTGTAGCTATGGCTGGTTGGCGTTCTGGTAGTTGGGGGTTGTGCGTGATGGAGGCCGGTATTGTGGAATTTTGAATAGTGAGGGATTCACAATTGTCCCTATTGCTGCTTTGTCCAAGTGTTATGTGTGCAGTAGACTAAGCATGGGTTCTTAGTCGCATGCATGACGTTGGTTAAGAGGGTTTATGGATATTGGGTGCTTCGTTGTCCAAAATGTATGGATGTATGGATGTGGAGGGATGCCACAGTTGTAAAGCATTGTGGGTGTAACCTGGGGAAAAGGTGGGGGTATCGAACGTTTGCCTGTATGCATGAGTGTGTTGATCTCCCCTTGCCTTCCCCGCCCCTTGCCAATTTTTGGCGCTATCCATGAGCGTGGGGAATTATAGCCCACTTTTCCCTCTCTTCCCTCTCACGTGCAAGTGCCACATGTCAGGTTGTCATGCGTACCACCCGACTGGTCGCTGTAACCAGAGGTATCGGTCGCATTGTCAAGCGCATCGGCTCCTGCTTTTTTGCAAAGCGTGGGAGCCCTCCCTGCCATGTCACACAAGAGATAAACAAAAGCAAACCAAGAGACAACTCGAGGACGATGCAAAATAATCCCACGAACCGTCTCGTGGTCGTGTCGTCCCTTCGCCGCTCTAACATGGTCCGCCAGCCGTACTTCCCACGGTTCCCTACGACAGGATAGGTTTTCGCGGGGCACAACTTGCCTTCCCTAAGAGGCTGTCACCACCCTTAGGGGCGTATCCCTACTAAGCTACTAACCCACGTACGAAATGCACTCGACAGCGTGTGCTTCACGCGTCGCTCTATGTCCTTGCTACCCGGCCATAACGATTGGGTGACTAAAGATACTGTGTCCCTAAACTTGAATCTTGTTAAGTGGGAGAGAGTGGAGTGGAACCCATCAAGGTTTGCATGGATTCGAGATTTACTACTACCCTACATGTGAGCGTGGCTAACTGCCCGTGCTCGACCCTCTCGTCGATCCGCCACAACATCCTCCCACAATTCTCAATTGTAGATGAAGACAATGTGTATTGCGATGCAGATACACGAAGTGCGTTGTTGCGAAACGACCGGGTTCATCTATACAACCCGTCCAAGGCTGTCATATAGGGGGGAGTGGGTTTGTGCTGATTGATCGGTTTTCTTCCCCACCCTTGATTCTACCTTATACTGATTTAACGGTGCTGCCTTGGGCGACGGCCCACTCCACGTGGCGGGCCCAGTCTGACTCGTATTCCTGGCAGAGGCTGGCGCTGGGATACGAAGGATCGGCTTGGTTTCAAGAATTCTCTCGCAGCACGGGTGCCCTACTAGTAAGCTTCCGAGCCTGGGTTCCCCCAACCCCACCCCAATCAAACGACGACGTTCCTGGTCGACCCCGCAGACTTGATGAATCTGACTCGGGGACTTAGATGCTCCTTATCTCTTGGGTTCTTGCAATAGAGTCAACATGAATCTGGCGCGAGAGAAGTGGTAGGTTCCACGTTTTCCCTTTTTCTTCCTAATACCTAGCGGCGGTTGCATCATGCGCATTCCCTAGGCCCCCGGCGAAGCTGAATTTTGGTCATACCTCGCACATTGGCCTGCCTACCTCTCGAATTCCCTAGTGTTTCCGCTTAGCCCTCTCTGTCGACCTTAATTTTTGGAGTAACCTTGGAATGAAGCCAAAATCCCCCGTTCCATCCGGGTGATTCAACTCTTGACTAAAATCCTCGGCCACACCCCCAATTACTTTGATTGGGCATTCCTCGGTATGAAACGCAGCGTGTGGCGTGAGGTTGCGAATCACAAGTCAAATTGCTTTACCTGGTCGGTATTGGTATGGTATTCGACCATCAGGGGTGTACATGTGTGTGCCTACTATGTGGGTTGCCTATGATGTGTGTGAGAGTCTCGGCATTAGACACTAGTGTTGCTCGATGCAGGTGAGGGAAATTGATGGGAGTTGCAGCTACTTGCAAAATGCCCGGCCTTTGTGTTAGCCGCAACCCCTCTCACCCCTCCCCTCCCCCCTACCGGCGTCCCCAGCCTACTCCCCGACCATTGCCGACTAGGGTGGGGGCCAACATGCAACCCCTTGATTGTGAGAGGTTGCCATGCTTCCAGGGGTCCCCCACATAGACTTAGGAGTATTTTTTGGTAGGTACTGAAATGGTGAATTTGAGAGAAGAATAATATAATATGGCTTATTTTGAGGGAAAAAAGGAAAAAAATGTTATACTCTTCTCTCAAATTCTTTCACTGTTCACTGCCTACCTGACTATCTACCTTTCTTAGTGAAGGGAGGTTACATCCCTACGTAAGGGAGGTATTGCACGTTTGTCCCTTCCCTGTGATGTTCCAACCTCACGCCCTGCGCTACCTTCCGATCAGAGTTATAATTTGTTCTTAATAGGCCTTGAAAAACAACAAAATGGGGTGTGCAATATTTAAGAAATTGAGTGTGGGGACACAAACGAAAATGAAGTCCCCCGCGTAATGTAAAGTCATCGTCGCACGGGAAAGGGATAAAAATGCACAAGTTTCAAACATCCATTCAATCCAAAAAATATCATTGAACCTCCATGCAGGCTAGCCGATGTCAGAATGGAAATGCGAAGGTACGCACGTGGAATCTCGTTTTTGAATAAGATCCCGACGATGGTCGTCACAAAGCTCGGAATTCGACGTGGATGACCTTAACCTGGTCGCTTGTTCCTTGTGTTCGTCTTCCCCACGTGTCCGGATGTGGAACACCATTTTTCGATAACGTTGTTGAGCGCATCGGCTCCCGCAATTTTCGCAAAGGCGAGAGCCCTCCCGACTATGTCAAGCAGAAGTTAAAACAAAATAAAATAGAAGACAACTTGGGAGCAACGCAGGATAATCCCGCAAACCACCAAGATGGCCTCGGTGATGTCGTTCTTTCGCCGCTCTAGCCGTTTGCGCCAGCTATACATCCCACGGTCCGATAGGATAGGTTTCCGCGGGGCATGAGCTTTCCTTCCCTAAGGGGCTATCACCACGCTTAGGGGCGTATCCCTGCCGAGCTACAGACCCACGTGCGAAAACTTTAAGATGGAGTCGCAAAGGTAGACCAGCCGAGGGCGTTTGCTCGTTCGTTGTAGTATAGATACGCTTGGTTAACGCCAAGTGGACCCGAATGTCGTCCGTTCCTATGACGCTGATCTCCTAGGTACGGACCAAACGTAGGCCGACTAGGACGGGTCTCGACCAAGCGTGAAACCCATCACTCAATCCTAGTCCCTTAGACACACAGTCAAACAAAAATTATAATAACTATATATAATTACATAAAAAAGAGTTGACCGTAGTCGATGAGAAGGTACATTCAATCCAAAGTAATAATTGGGAGAATCCAAATCTTTATTTGATACATCTAATATTACAATATCAAATAAAATCCGACCATCCTGGGTTGAATTCCACAAAAGAATCATACAACCGCTAACAAGGCGCGACTACTGACAATAATCTTGATGCAGTCGACAAGGCAGTCAGACCGCCTCCATTTTGACTTGATGAGAAGCGCCGTCAAAGTCATTCATCTCAGCCTACCGCCGACCTAAGATTTGACACACATATCTGTCTTCATCCGTTTTCAATATTTTCAGATGACAAGCTACTTTGCAAATGATTCTTGATCAGGGGCATTGCTTGAAGTGTTACATGCCTCTCCCTCTAGGAAGTGGTTTGGGGTGCTCCCCCTCCTCGTCCGAGCACAAGACTCGGATTTCAGAAGTCGGACCGTCTCCACCGAATGGGCAAAGTACCCTCCAGTAGAACGGTCCACTCTGGGTCGATAACAGGGTCTGCTCCTAAAACAACGAACCCCCGCCCCAGATGCTTCCTAGAGATAGAAGATATGTGTCCACTACAAGTAGCTTTCATATATTTTTCGTTTCTCCTAAGTTCAGGGTCACGTAGACGAAAAGAATTCACGAAAGGTAAAGAACGAGAATCATTTGGACAAGTACAGGTGAATAAGGTCATTCGGGATAAAACAGGTAGAAGTCAGGAAAAAACGAGATCAAATTAACTATGTCTTCTTTATTTAAAACTATTTTTACGATACTCGCTAGATTAAGCATTTTCAAAATGACAAGTTTGTTTTTTACAAGAAGGTAGGTAGTAAGTAGAAGGAAGACGATCCTTTATATTTGTCCCAAATATGCATAAATCAAACTCCCTTGTAGGCATCCTTCTACCTACCTGCACAACATACAAAGAAAACAAGTTAAAAAAAATACAGTACAATTTCATACTCAAGTTAAACCTTTCCATTCACATGCATGACTCACACAACTTTACTCTACCTTTTTTTTTGAACATTCAAAACAATCAAGGTCAAGCAAAGTCCGGGTTTACATAGGTGTGAAAGGATATTTGAGTCATTCAACTAACTGACCTTGAGTGAAGTTTGATCCGGTTCACTCAAGAAAGCTGAGTAATATTCCAATCAAAAGAAAATGATCCCCGTAGAATAGGCAGCTCACAACTCCACAAGCTGTGACCTCTCTCATGAATGAAGGTCCGCGTCCTTGTCCGAGTGCCTGATCACACCAAGGTTGGGTCCACTGAGATGTCTGAATGAGACAACCCTCAAAGAGGGTGTTCCTATGATCCAAACCCATGTCGCCCCAACATCCCTGACAATCCCAACGCAAACTGCACCTTCACCACCAAGGATACTTCCCAACCAACTGCAAGTCCACGCCACCTCCAGTTACCATATCTGCTCAAAATAGCCACATTAACATGTCGATCCCAAGTTCAAAACCAGCCCCACGTGGTCCCAAAATGGTCCCAGATGGTCTCAATGCAGTCCCGTATCATCGCCCGCATCACCAGATGGTTCAGAACTGAAAACCACTCGCACTGCGCGCCGCAAAAAAAATAAAGGTGGCCCTCGTCCAAACCGCATGTGCTGCGAGCCACCCCCAAAAAAAAGATGTCCTTCCGATGCAAACCACAAGCGCTGCAACTCCAATAGCCATTGCCTCTAGCATTCACTTCGCGCTCTCTTCATGCCGCCGGTCCACGCACCACTGCCACACAGACCCAATCGTGCACCAGCACAAGCCTAACCTGTAGGCCACACGGGGATCCTCCATAACCCCTGCGCACCACAAAAAAAACAACGGTGGCTCCCATTCGTCGTATCGCCAAAACTGGTACCATGGTCGTCTGGCAGCACCGCCGCCTACCGTGGTGCCAAACGGACAACACTTTCCCACACAACCACACAAATGCTGAATCAGATACCAATGTTGACGCCAAGCGGTAAATCCGGCGGCACCTCCCTTCACAATGTTGTGTCGCCGCCAAATAAAATCGGAAGCATAATCCCACTAAAAAATGTTGCTGCCACCGTGCCAAAAAAAAATGGCAGCACTTCCCCACTGACAACGTCGCTACCACCGTGTCAAAAAAAACGGCAGCACTTCCTCACTGACAGCGTCGTTGCCGCTGTGCCAAAAAAAACGGCAGCACTTCCTCACTGACAACGTTGCTGCCGCCGGGCCAAAAAAAACGGCAGCACTTCCTCACTAAAAAGAAATTGCCACCGAGTCAAAACTTTGGCAGCGTAACCCCACCAGATACACTGCCGTTGCCGTGCCGCTGATTGAACAACACCTCCCCACACTCACATTAAAAAAACATTGGTGCGCACGTCAAATCCGGCAGCACCTTCCCTTAGGAAGGTATTGATGTCGAGGCAGCAGTCCGACAAAACACACCCCACTAAAATAGGTGCCGCTTGCCGCAACGTCCGAACCCTGATGCAGTCCTACCGCCGCAGCACCAGCACAAGGATGGGGCAGAGTCTCCAGCCCTTGGATATGGCTGCCTCTCCTCTCCTCCTCCAGCAGCATCTCCCCTCATCCTGCAGACCTCCAACTCTCCACCAGCAGCACCTCCACCAGCAGCACCTCCACCAGCAGCACCGACCCACAGTAGCAGCCAGCCAGCATTCACTCAAGTGAATGGCCCAACAACACTGCCACCAGTGTGAGGCTGCTGGGTGGAGTGTTGACTTTTATAGCCAGCCTGAGCTGAAGGCATGTGGGAAGCTACTTTGCCCACTGCCTGGCAAATTTAGTCAGTGCTCCTGACCCTTGATCTAAATCAACAGCCAGAAGCATTGTGTCTTGCTTTCCTCTATGAGAACCAGAGACATCAATCTCTAGGAGTACCTGACCGTTTTCCTAGGCTAGATGCTTCTGGAAATGGTTGTACTCAGCCATTTCAAGATTGCATGTTCAGTTGAACAGTCGCAGTCCCATCAACCTCTAGAACCTTCTAGGGGCTGCACCCGTTCCATGGCCGCGACCATATTCGCGGTCGTTCCCCTTTTCTCCCCTTTTCTTTTCTTTTTTTCTCTCTTTTTCTTTGTCCCCCCCCCTCGTTTTTTTGTGCAGGGGCAAGTGGCCGTTCAAAACGAACGGCCGCCCCCTCAGTCATATCACATAGTCGAAAGAGGGTCAAGCTCAAAGGGGTCCTATTTTTCTCCCACCCCCACGCGCCTGCATTTGGTGCAACTCGAGCACCAGATTCAGGCGCCCAACTCCTCCTTTAAGAAGTTGCTGCCCGTTTTCAAAATGAACGGGCGCAGCTTCTGTAACACACGCACAAGGAGGGGGGGGGCAACTTAAAGAAACAACAACAACAACAAAATAAAGAAAATAAAAATAAAAAATAACTCTCTAAAAATGAGCCGACGCCCTAAAAATGGGCATAACTCCATTCTCAGTAGATGTGCAAGTGAGAATGAATCTAGGCTAGAAACGAGCAGCCTGTTCATTGGGCGTAGCACTTCATGAGAACGTGAGAGGGAGGGGTTCTTAGAAAAGAAGTAAAGAAAAAAACTAAATCAGAATCTAAAAAAGAATCCGAATATAATCTAAAGGGGACAAAAAACAAAAGGAGAAAAAAAAACCTACCTAAGAAAGAAACGGTCGCCCGTCAGAACGGGCACCGTCAGGTACACTGGGGCATTCAATGCCCCAGTCACTTCGTATCGCGCCAAGTGGCGCTTCGTTCGTTTTAGTTTCCCCCCCCCCCCTTAAAAAGCCATTGGCTGCCAAAGGTCGTTCGTGGTACACCCATGAACTGTCGAAATACAAGCTCGAGTTCGAGTCCGGAAGGACTCGAGATGTTTCTTGATTTATGTGTGTCTTCCTTGCGCACGACCATGCCAATATGCGTGCGCTTGATCTGGGCCGCGCGATCCTCACGATCGGACGGCCAGATCTGACCTTGTTGGCATCAGACAGCAGCGACCAGCTCCAAAATGACCTAGCCCAGTGGCTTGTGCGATTGGATCCCAGTGCCTGCTTGGTAGAAGTCCTGCACTGTGACCAACTGGGCTAGCTCCTATCACAGGAGCTAGACCCGCACCTCTTCTATACGTAGAGGTGCAGGCCCCCAGTAGGCCCAACCCACACTCGAGAGGCCTAGCTTGCCTTTGCCAGCGCTTCCCCTGAGGATGGTTGCCCATCCACGGCCTAGAGATCGCTCACGCGGGTAGGCCTCAGCCTCGGCCTTTCGACCTCCTGTCTTGAAGTCAACGCCCACAACCCTGAATCTTCCTATTCCTTCCGCGTCGCGGCCCTATACCCGGCGCGTCCCTCTATTTTAGGTAAAATAGGTTTAGTTTTAGCGTTCCTACGTCTGCGCACTTCTGCGGCTTCGACAAAAACGAAACACTGTCAGCTACCGACTTTACTCTCGAACGCCATGAGCGTCCGAGCTAAATTTTAAAAATTTTTAATCTCTCAGTCACAGGTCAAGTCTGAATAAACTTTGGACAATGTCGGTCTCATCAAGTCCTTCAATCTAGCGAAAGAGTCGAACAACGCTGAGCGTGGCAGGAATCGCTGCACAAAGTGTTGGGTCAGTGGGGTGGCGGGGCGCTACTGTTGTCCACGGGATAACAATCAGCTCGTTAAAAGGCAATAATAAAAAGTATGGAGGGAAGTGAGTATCGATATTGACAAAACCAGCGCCCATGAATCTCGAACACCTCGTCTCGGGTGAAAAATAATAGCGCCCACCCCTAGCCTCTGGAGACGGCTTCCCGTACATTCCACTCGCATACACGTGTTCTTTCCTCGTTATACGGGAATGGCCTCGATAGGGATGCGGGGAGTTGGCTCCCAATCGGATCAGGACAATCGGTCTACATGGCACAAGCAAATTCTGAGTACGTGAGTTTTCCCAATCGGTTGTTCAATCGCAAAAGTAAATAATCGTAATGCTACGTGCTTTATCGCATTTCATCCATTCGACGAACTGATCAAAAAAAGAAGGGTGAGTTCGATCCAATTAAACTGACAACCATCATTAAGTAAGGGAGAAACAAACATGCATTCTCATAACTTCACCGGGATTTTAGCTTAGTTAGCCTAATCGATGCACATGTGTAACAAATCTCACATACACGAATCCTCAACGGTTTAAGAGACACATCAACAAGTGAAATAGACAACCCATCAGAACTCATGGGGCTTACTGGTCTCTTTGAATTCAACGATGCTCGTTCATGTGAGATCCGATTGAATTCAATAGGGGCGAGCGAGATCGAAGAAACCTCGGGTCGTTTTGACATTCATCAGATATATAAGAGAAAGGGAACGAGAAAGCGAGAGAGAGAGGGAAGTGGAAGCATAGCTTGACTGAAGGAGGGGACCATGGATAAAGAAATAGTTATGAGCATACAAAGAAATCCGATAACAAAAATCGGCATTCCGCCATGAACTTAGCTTCTAGAAATAATAAGAAAAAAAAACGAAGATCAAGGCGCACCGACCTTCTGCTCTCTGGTTATGACATTTGGCCATGCAACCACTCGCACACACTTCTCACTCAGGTATTGACGATCTCGACCGCCACGTACCAACCTCCAAACCACCACGATCGTTACCCCACCAACTCAGCTTTTGCACCAACTTGCCCAAATCCAAGAAGCGGTTAAGGCGAATTTTTCACCGAAACTGCCATATTTTCCTGAATTTTT
>BFEA01000819.1:232505-253088 GCA_003427395.1 Chara braunii | reverse complement strand
TTTTTTTTTTTTTTTTTTTTTTTTGCTTGACATGTATGTGCTTTAGGGTATGTTTGTATTCAGTTTTGCCGTATTTGGAGCAATAACGAAAAACTTAGCAAAAACATCAAATCCCGCAGTTCATCATGACCACCTTGCGCACGACCTTACATACACTGCTGTCGGCTCGTCAGGACTTTTCAACTCGCTACTTGCAAATCACATAGCCACGACTTCCTGCAGCTGGCTGATGGGTTGAGAGAGAGTTTTTTGGATGCGCTTGCAGATTTTATAATTGCGAAGAGGGAGATAGAAGATGAGAGAGAATGGGACGAAGATAGGAAGATGCGAGAAGAGGGTTCAGGTTAATCGCTCAAGGAAAACCATATCAATCCCCGCGAGTTCCTTCGCAGCCAATCAGATCATAGCGTGCGGGGAGTATCCTCCTTACACAAAGTCGCCTGTCGACTTCGAATACCCTTGGGGGGGGGGGTTGGTACGAAATTTCTATATGGGGCCGAAGGCGATAGGGAGGAGAGCGCGAAGAGTAGCGCGGAGCGGGACCAAGATTCAGATGAGAAGGAGTGGGGGCGAAGTGCGGAGGGGGAGGGAATGGAAAACAGTTTCGGGTGAAAGAAGGGAAGGCACGAAGAGGAGAAAGGTGAAGATGGCATGGTTCAAAGGGGGGCGCAGGAAAAGCTTGCACGCATGGCGCCATTGCAAAAAAGAAAAAGGCACCGCCGCACCGAAACAACTACGTTCCATCAATATTGAAAAAAAATAAATTAATATCAGCTCGCAGAATTGAGCGTGCCAAAATCCTACGTCTATTTAGCTTCCTACGCAAAATTCACAAATCTTTCAAGGGTGAGTACGGGAACATCCATTTGCAAGAAAGTAAAAATCAGTGGGAAGAACGCCCGTAATTTCTAGAGTTCCCAATTGCCGAACCAAATTCCTAGTTCGCTTGCTAAGGCGCTCATAATTCCTACGTAGATGCATGGATTTCAGAAAGAAAATTGCAACTAAATCCAAAAGAAACATTTGTGACGAACCACTTTCTGTAACGCGCGATTTTCTGCACAGTTGCAACGAGGGGTCCTAAGCTGGGAAGATTGGGCCAATTGCGTGAGATCGGGATCGGTGGAAAATTGCATCAGTGTCCTCAATTTTTCGTCCTTTTCGTCGCTTCTTTTTCGAATGGCTGGGCACGGAGCTGGGTGTGTCTTGGGATGGCCGGTTGATTGATTGGTCGGATGGATGTCTGACGCGTCGCCGTACGCGCGCGCGATTAATAAATGTTGACGTCGTTTCTTTCGGTTCGGTTTCGATCTTTTGGGCGTGGACATCGCGCGGAAAATTGCTTCGTTCTTTTTTAATTTCCTTTTGAATTTTTTCGAATTTTGTCGAGCCCCCGATGGCTCTCGAAATTTCGGACTTTCCTTTTGGAATTTGTGCTTTTTGCTTTTTCGCATTAGATAGGAATTTAGGAATTCAGTAATCAGGATTTTTTCTGTCGCGCGGCGCCTTTTGTCTACGCGCTTCTTCATGCGGCCGCAATGGTACTCTGATTAGTGGACGCCCTTAATCGTGTGTGTAACTGTAATTTTGGGCGGGCGCCATTGTAACTGTATCTTTCTTCTTGCACTTCGTCTCTTCCGCCCTCCCTCTCTTTCTTTTGCTGAAATTTTTGTAAGCTGCGGCTTGCATGCTCGGATCGATGCGTGGAGAAGGGTTACGTCCCCCACGCCCCGTCCGATCATGCAGAACGCAGATGCTTTCTCTCTAATCCCCACTCTAAGCCCAAGTAATTCCGTGTTCTTTGCGCATGCATGCACACTACAAATTTCGGTTGCGTGATTAGTCAGCTCTCTTAACCCGTTGTTGGAAGCTCGGGGCTGCGCGATCAGGAAGGGTCGGCACACGAGCGAAGTAAGAGGTGAGTAGAGTAGGAGTTGGGCGACCCGACGGGCTGGTGCCGAACGCGCGGGATTGACGTGGGCCACATCGGACTGTGGGCACGGGCGAATCCGACGGGTGCGGGAGGACTAAGCGGGGTGACAACTTCGTGGGTTGGTGCGTGACGACGGACTGTCCGCATCGGAGAGAGAGAGAGAGAGAAGGAGAGAGTTGAGTTCGATGGACACAGATTTGCTGTTTCTTTGTTTCTTCCCCCTCTTCACCTGTGTACATACATTTTGATTGCGGCTCCGGGCGGTTTGCCCGTTCTTATTTTCGTTTCCGCTTTCTGGAATCGGGGCTTGGGTTTTTGCTCACACCTGTCCTCGCGAGGTCCGTCCCGATTGCATTATGTGTATGATTGTCGAATGTATGGATGTATGAATGTTATGCCTGCTTGTCTATCTTTTTGCGGAGAATCCCTGTCCTTGCTTTTTGTTTGTGTCGAATCTTTGCCTGCACCTGATGCAGCCGCAGATGGGAAAAGAATCTGGCCCCGATAGCGATTTTGTTTTCATTTTTGCTTGTCTCACGATGGAATTGTGATATGGTTGCATCTTGCATAATCGAAACTTACGAAGCAATTAGACGATCCAAAGTCTGGCCCCGCAAATGCCGCGCGAGAACACGTGTAAACGAGATCCGAGTCGCGCTCTTACACGCATTCCCGTGCGTCGATTCGCCCACCCAAAAAGGCTCGCGGCGGAACTGTCATCCCGTACGGGCACGATGAGGCGCAACTAAGTTCGCCTGTCCTGCACGTGCCCGTGCGCGGTGATGATAACCCGACCCGAGCGGTCCCATCTACGATGATACCATGACGCGATCTTGGAGCTCAGACTCATCCTACGACCCGGATTATTTCACCCCTTGGATAAACGAACTCATAAGGCTGCGATACCCCTGTCACACGGAGAATCGACTATGTCCGCGGGAATTCCACTGCGCCACCTCTAGCAACCCTCGGTGCTCTGATTTCCCTTCCCCCGACCACACCTACTACTTCACCCACCCGGGATTTGTTGTCATCACCACCAGTTTCCCTCCTTTCCGCCTTCTTCTCCCGTACCATCAACTCCGCGTCGTTCCGTGGCCGGCCATAGCCCCCTATTGGCCCAGTACGTTTTGTGTGAATTGTCGACGTAGCGGCGAACAGAGAACTCCGGAATTCCGAAGGCCCAATCCAAGTACGCGGCGGCCTGCCGACGGCCTAACTTTTCGGGACCGCCTCCACCGCGGAGGGACTTCCCCGTAAACCGTCGCCCCTAGTGCTCCGACCCCATTGGGCATTGAGTCCCTTGCGCACGCACCCCTTATTCGCCTAATTGCATTCATACCCCTAAGACTCCCCCCACTTTCCCAAAAATCCTTGGCATACCCCTTTTTCGCACTTCCAGGCCTATACCCCACTCCGATCAGGAAGTCGAGCTGGGCGTGAGGTTGGGCGTCACACATTGTCTTAGGCGTGGGAGGGCCTGAATGGCCTGCGATTCTGGGCACCGAGGGGATAGCCAAAAGAAGGGGTACCCCAAAAGAAAGCCCAAGAGAAATCTGAAGAGTAGAAATCAACAGGAACTCAGGGCTTCAAAAGATCTTTCGGGTATGGAAGCTGGTATGTCACATGCCCTAGTGGTTTAGGGTGCAGGGTAGGGGCCGCCGGTGGGGTCCCCGCTAACACAAGGACCAAACATTTGCCAGTAGCTGCACCTCCCTTTCCATCCTCCCGGGACCTCCCCCACCCCCATCCAGTAACAGCAGTGCCTTAGGCCAACAATCTTCCACACACCGCACACAACCCACTCACACTTGCACTCACACCCGTGTTGGCTGAAGACCCTGCTGATACTGACCAGGGGAATCAAACCACCAGTACATTTCCCATATATGGCTGCGGGCCCCTCACTGCAACTTTCCCGAAACGTGACAAACGGCCACCGATGAAATTTGTCTACGGTGGCCCAGCCCTGAAAGTTGCGGCCGTTCACCAGCACATCTCCAAAAATAGCGGGGAAGCGTACTGGTGGTTCAAGCTCAAGCTGACTATCTCAGCTAATGAAACTTGTCAATGGCGGCCCAGCCCTGAAAGTTGCGGATACTACTGTACTTGAACAGGATTTGTTCTGTACGTCGTACACTCTTCTGTATCTACGAATACAGATGACTTGTCCAACCTGGATGATGAGTGGAAACTTCCACTACTGAGCGCGAATGTTAGGAGGGTGGGGGCTCTTGTCTTCTGCCTACCATCGATGAACGCACCCCGTGGCCTTGGCTGAGGGGTAATGTGGTGGGAGCGTGTGACGCGCAACCTCACGCCCTGTGCTGTCTTCCGTTCGGAGTGTTAGCTGTGCGGAAAAGAGGCCCAGAAAAACAGCAAGATGGGGTGTGCCAAGGATTTTTGGAAATTGAGTGTGGGGACACAGACGGAACTGAAATCCCCCGTGTTGGTCCGATGGAGCAAGTCGATCGTTTTCGCGCGTCGTGGAATGCGCGCGCGGGCAAGGCGGAAAGAGAGGGAAAGATCCAAATTCAATCCAAAAAGTATTGTCGTGCCTCCCACCGGGCTACAGCCCGTCGTTTAGAACAGAAAGGCTTGGGCACGCTTCGTGTGTTCCGTTTTCGTATCAAGTCTCGTCGTCGTTCGCTGGTTAGTTCCGAGTCTAACGTGGAGGGTCTTAGTCGCGTGGCTCTTTCTTTATGCTCGTTTTCACTCCTCACACGGTAGTGGAAACCCCTAGACTCGTAGCGCTCAAAACGCTGACATTCGGTGCACAGAGTGCGCGGCCAATGGGGTTCTACTGCCGTCCACGGAATGACGATCAACTCGTTAAATAGCAACAATACCGAGTAAGGTGGGAAGTGTGTATCGATTATAACAAACCCGACTTCTACGAACCCAGAACAACGGTTGGCCGGAGGGAAGTAATACTGCCCGCCGATTTGTGCAACGGCTTCTCGTACGTCCCACTCACATACACGTGTCCTTTCCTCTCTGTAAGGAAAAGGTCGCGTTGGGATGGGAGATACGGGAGGCTGGCGCCCAATCGAAGAGTACTTGTCAGTCCACATGTCAATCAATCACAAAATATCGTGAGACGTCATTAAGAACAAAAGCGATTCGCGCGTCCCCCAATCAATCTTTTTGACACGAGAGAAAGAGAGCAAACACAGATCAGCCTGACCACACATATAGCTACGGGTCCGATCAGTTCAACACAGCGTTGGTCCTTGGGCGCCTTGTTTCTCATGGCCGCCTCGTGGCTCGGCTGCTGATGCAGCATAAGGCAGATGGCATGCGCAGTGCAAACAGAGCTACAAATCTAAACACTCTTGCATTCTTGAACAAAATCCCGATGACAATCGTCTAATCAACAAAAGAGTCACACATTCCATACATGCATTCACTGTGGAAGGTGCGAAAATGAGACATGCACAGGAAAAAATGGATCGCATTACTCAGTATACACGCATCCCCCGTTCACGAGATAAGAAGAGAGGGTCCTTGCGTTGGAGGATTACCCAGGAAACTAATGGAAGAGTTCCGAAAGAAGTTCTTTCACACAGAATGCCGACTCATTTCCATTCAAGAGAGGGACAATCATTCAGACGCATCATCATTAGAGAGGAGAGAGAGAAACAGAGAGAGAGAGAGAGAGAGAGTCAAAATAGAAGACGACAAGGTCCGAAAAGAGAAAAGTTCGGCGTCACCGCCTTACACTCACGCCAAGGAATTTTGCGCCGAACTTTTCTCTTTCCGGACCTTGTCGTATTCACGCAAAATTCCGAGAGTTTTCCCCGACGCGCCTAAGAACATTCACACACCCAAAAAGGACACGTCGAAGTTCCGCTTATCCGGAATTCCCAACTACCGAGCCCAATTCCCAGTGCGCTCGCTAAGGCGCACGTAAATTCCTATGTATTTCCCGACTTTGCAAGAAGAAAAACAGAACTCAGCAGTCGAAAAAGTTCTCAAAAAGGAAAATATGGCACCCGAAAGCAAAAACTCAAAACGGGGTTTTCGTGGGGTTGGTATGATATAAGCAAAAGAAAGGGTACGAAAGATGGCACGGGGTCGCGAAGTGGTTCGTCACATATGTGATGCACAGGGGGTTCCAAAATTATGCGATCTCCTGATTGTATGTCATGGCGAAAAAGAAGAGGGGAGAACAGAGTGATGCATGAGGAACCATGCGTATCAACAGAGCAGAAAGAAGTATCCAACTCACCCAATTGGGACCAACTTAACTGGGTCGCGGATGAGATAGTGACAACATCCGTGGCAAGATCTCTGTAGCCCTGTCATATGCAAGCCTTTGCCTCGTGGAGATCGTCCAGGTGACGCCATCATGGTCCACCTGATCTCCGTGTGCTCTGCACCCTTGCTCATTGGCGTCTGTCGAATCAGAGCGTAGGTTGACGTCATCGTTGATGGCGTGATCTTCGCGAAGCTTACCGATTCGTGCCGATGAAGGGAGGAGAGAAAAAAAAAAGGGGGGGGTTCAAGTGAATGGGATCTATCGCCTAGTTGGAATAGACCAGTAAAGGCGGTACATGCCGGGGATCTCGCGGGGATGACGGGGGGGGATTGGGGGTAGGAAGCGATTCATCCCTTCCATCGTCACCGGGAGCTCCTCATATCGGATGATTCGGTGGAAGCGGGGGAAATGATCGCCACTGCGTGGGAGGGAGGCGAGGAAGTCGCGATAGAAGGAGGAGAGGGTGCGGAAGAGCGCCGCTCGAAAGATCTCGAAGTGGCAGCAAGCGGGGATCGTCCCAGTGGCGACGCAGTAAACTTCTACCTTGTTGCTTCGCTCCCATGCAGCGCTGAACAGCAGGAGATGCCAGCAGACAGGGGGGCGGCGGATTGGAAGGAGGCGTGGGGGTGGACGGTGGCGAGTAGGCGGGTAGAGTAGAAGTCGCGGAAGAGATGGGGATGGAGAGGATGGGAAGGGAAGGTGACGGGGGTACGGATCTGCTCGAGGGTGAGAAAATCAAGGGGTTGGCGGGGCAGCGTCCGAGGTCGAAGGCCTATCGCCCGCATTGGTACGTGGGCGAACTGGGGGACGGGTGGGGCTGGAGGAGGAGGGGGATCGGTGCCGTCTCCGTCGCGTGGTACTTGAGGTGGAGGCTGCAGGGTCGCCATCTTCGGGCCTCAGCGGCTCTGGATCCCTGGTCCGATCGCTACCGATGCGCAGGCTAGCCTTGCTAGCGAACTCCAGCTGGCGCTTTCCGGAGGCAATCTCTTCGCGCTTTCGCGCTGCTTCCGGATCTCCCGCCTCCGTTCCCGTACACGTCGCTTCCTCCGGCGGGGCTTTCCACTCGGACCCGGTTCCTTCTTCTTCCTCTTCCTCCTCACTCAGCTCGCCCTCGCTATATTTACTATAACTTCCCTCCTCCGATGTCTCCTCGTCGTCGTCTTCTTCTTCGTCGTCAATCACCACTTCTTTTGCCCTCGGGTAGAAGGCGTGAGGGATGATCTCGTACGGCTTCAGATACTCCTGCCGCGATGGTAGCGTATCCTCGTCCCTAGGTTCCTCCAAGCACGAAGTCCACTGAAGGTATGGATCCAAGGATCGCTCGAAAATGTACGGAGCAGGACTGTTGTCGCTCTGAAAGTAGATGTCGGGCGAGAGATCTTCCGCCAATTGCACGATTGTTGCGATGAGCTCCTGTGCAATCAACTGACGGCGACCCGGTCGTACCGATCCAAAGAGGAATCCAACAAGATCTCCTTCCGTGTTAGTCCTCCAACCCTGTATGATCAGCAGCTCCGGATTCTCGATCCACGTGGGGTGCTCCATAGTGCCCGTCCACTTCACTTGTACTCGGGTCAGGCAGAAGGACAACTCAAAAGTTTCGTGCCACAATCACCAATGTCCAGGATTGATAAGAGGGACTGAAAGAGGCTCGAACGAGAAGGAAAGAGAAGGGTGAAGATCGGATTGCCAGAAGGTGGGGAAGAGAGAGGGGAGACCAAAGATGGAGAGAGGAGCGAGAAGAGCAACGTGGTTCATTGGGGATGGGGGAAGGGGACGATGGTCGGGATCGCAACTGGCCGCTCGCGCAGTGATCGGCGAATGCCGTCAAGGTCCAATGCAAAGATCGGGATGATGTTATACCCCTCCTGGGCGAGGACGTGCTGCCATACGTTGGACACTTGCTCCGTCCACTCGCGCAGCGAGGCCAAGATCGCGGTATGCCGCAGCGGATTGACCGAGCTGATGTCGCCGATGAATGCCGCCACTGTGGTGACGTGGCTCGTTCTGGGACCCGCTCGCCAATGAACCGCAGTAACCTCCGCGAACACTATCGCGTGAGGGCTTCCTTCTATCCGAAATGCGGCGGCGGCACAGATACCTTCGTCGCAGAAGAATCGCATCAGACGTCGGAGATCCGTATTGAGCCGAGGGTGACAAACTTGCCGAATTTCCGAGATGTTGCCACGTGGCTGCCACAACTGTAAGTCAAGAACCCGCTCTGTGATAAAACTCATGGCGAGGTCGGAGAGGAGTACGAGGGACAGGAGGAGTGAGAAAGAGGGCAGAGGGTTAGATCGTCGTTGTTTTCCTCGCTTTCCGAAGGAGAAGAGGGAGGAAGATCGGAAGGAGGAAGGAGACGGAGGTAGGAGGTATGTCTGACGATGGGGATGAAGCTATGGCTGGCGCTAGCCTCAGGCGCGATGCGCACCGTGTTAGCGCCGTTGGGTCCAAGTTCGACAACGCGAAAACAGCCAGAGAACTTGGGAGTGAGTTTTCGGTCGCGTGCACATTTACGTACCTGCACTAGGTCCCCCAATTTATACTGGTACTGGGGCCTTGCATTTCCATTCCGGGCCTCGTAGCTACGGACCTGTCTACCGTGGGCCAGCTTGGTCATCCTTTGCCTTTTTCGGGCTAGCTTCGGGACGGCCCGTTCCATCAAATCGGTGTGCCTTTTGGCCTTGGCCTTGAGGGCTGCACGCGTGTCTCTACCCCCTGTTTTGGCAATTTTCGAGTTACCCCGATAATCGACACAAAGGAGGCTATTAGTTCGAAGCTGAAAGGGGGTGAACCCCGTAGACTCGTGAGGGGTGGCCCGGTGGATCCCGACGATCTGATATACGATCTCGAATCGAACCTCCGTGGGGAGTTTGTTCAGGACCATCCGTACGGGCGGCCTCGAATCGAACCTCCGTGGGGAGTTTGTTCGTACTACACAGGGGGCACCTCCATTCCTTGCCACTCGTCTGATATCGTACGCAGGCTCCGTGCGCACGATTGACACACGTGGCACATTCCACCCAATCGACAAATCTGGTCTCGAAGGGATGACAGTCGACCCCGTAAATCTGTGCAATACAGGTGCAAAAATAGCAGAATTTATCGGGGAGGGTGTCGAAGAAAGCTGAGGAAGTAAGAGGGGCAGAATTAGTAGGAGAAGAAGGGGTTGTGGAGGCAAGTGGGGTAGTCATGATGGCAGAGGAGGAGGGGATGCAGGGAGAGCAGAATAGAACAATTAGTCCTCGTGTCACTTATTGTTTCGATAAGATCTCCACTTGGCCGTACCGAGGTCTGATCTCTTATTCGGGTTCGTTCCATGGAATTACCTCCTCACCCTTTGGAACCTTCTCAGGCCGGTAAAGTCGTGTCAGTCCGTCCGCATTCCCGTGTCTCTCGTGCTTTCGATGACGAATGTCAAAGTCCATGATTTGCAACACCGTTGCCCATCGCCCGATCATGCTCGAGTAATCCTTCGACTTCTTCAGAGCCAACAGGGGCTCATGATCAGTTGCCAGGGTGAATTTTCGCCCATACAGGTAAGCACGAAAGTGATTGATTCCTCAGAGAGCCGCATAACATTCTCCCGTCGGAGCGGCGTAGTTGCGCTTGCAGGCGGGTACTGATTTGGACGCATACTCTACCACACTCTCGAGTCCGCTTGGTCCCACCTGGGCAAGGATCGCCGAAATCGCTTCTGGCTGCCAGTCGGTGATGAGAACAAAGGCTTTACGGGATCCCGTCTTGTAAGGACCGGAGCCGAAATGAGAGTAGCCTTGAGTTTAGAAAACGCTTGATCGCACTCCGGCGTCTAGATCAACGGCTGATCCTTGCGCATGAGATTTGTGAGGGGTCCCACAATTGCCGAGAAGCCCTTGATAAATCTTCGGTAATATGAGGCTAGGCCCAGAAAGGCGCGAACTTGCGTGATAGTGGTAGGCACTGGCGCGTCCTTGACAACGGCCACCTTCTGCGGCTCCGGTTGGAGTCCCTTGTGTGTCACCACGTGCCCCAGGAAAGAAATGGTGGTGAGGAAAAACTGACACTTCTCAAGCGCCACCTTGAAACCTGCATCTCGTAACGCATGTAGTGCCCATTCGATGTGCTGCACGTGTCCCTCGTAGGAACTCGAATACACTAGGATGTCATCCGTGTACACAATCACGCAGTAGTTGATGACGCTCTGTGCCAAACGAGTCTTCCGTACGAAATTACGAAAAACCATGTTCATGGCCCGCTGAAAAGTTGCAGGGGCATCGTAGATACCTATCGGACATCGAATCCATTGCCACGTGCCTTCGAAAAACACAAACGTTGTTTTCGGTCGATCTTCCTCTTGGACAAGAAGATGATGGAACCCATGACGAACATCAAACTTGCTGAAAAATCGAGCACTCCCAATCGCATCCAATAACTCATCAATCCGGGGGAGGGGATACACATCTTTAATCGTGATATCATTCAGCTTTCAATAATCAATGTAAATGCGAATCCCCCCAGCCTTCTTGGGTACTATCACCACAGGAAAAGACCATGGTCCTATAGCGGGTTCGATCCATCCATTAGCTTCGAACTCCTTAATCCGCTGAAAGGCGGCCGCTCGTTGAGCTGGCGAGTATCGGTAGGGAGCGCAGCTAATGGGCGGATGATCTCTCGTAAGAATGGCATGTTCAATTACATTAGTTAACCCAATATCATTGTCATGCACGCTCAACACTTCTGCGTAACCATTCAATACACAGATTAACGACTTCCAAAGTTCTGCGGGAACGTGACTCGAGAGGGGGATCGTCGATTCCCCGGACATATTAAGGGGCATATCGATCCAGTCAACCGGCCGTTCCCGCCGCTCATGGACACTAGAGAAAACGGAACTACTGGTGCGAACAGAAAAGACAGTTGCTATCATCTGGGACTTAGCGGGGCTGATCATCTCCGTTTCTTTAGTTTCAGTGTTAGTCTCTTAACCAACCGAAGTCGGTTCCACGGTTAGCCTTGTTAGATCCGTCATTTCTTGCATTAGATTCGGCACGTCACTTACCGGTGCTTCCGCTTCTTGTTTAATCAAGGCGAGGGTGACTCCTGTCGTTAGTAATGATCGGGGTGGAAAAACAAAAACGTCCAAATACTGTTCCGTTTGCTGATAACGCGTTCGTAAGGAAAGAGAGGGGGTTCCAAATCATCAGCCAGATCGGAAACTTGTAATATGGGTTCCCCGAGGAGGACTGAAGGACTGACCTGGGTTGTTAGAGGCGTGAATGCACTGTCTTCAGAATCCACGTGGAAACTTCGAGCGGTGTCGGGGCACACTCCAAATTCTTCGGGGGTTTCATGTTCGAAAAGTTAAACCAGATGCCTCCATTCCTCTTTACTGGGCATCTCTTCTTCGTATTCTCGTTCCCTGATTCCATCCCCGAGGCGCGAGGGGGAACACTCCTCGGGATCAATGCCTCGGATCATCCCTATTTGGGGTGAGTTAGGAACCCGTTTTATCGTTCGGGTGGAAACCCGCAAAGGAACAGTCTGAGGCTTTCCCCCAGTTTGTGTGAGCACCAATTGTTTCGAATCGAAATGCAGACGYGCGCCCACCGCCATTGCCYAAGGTAATCCCAASAACACAGAGTAGGAACGTAYATCTATTACGAGTGCGTTAACAAGGACGTGTACTCGCCCGACCTTTACCGCCACGTTCTCAATAATGCCTACAATGTTCATTGCTTCCTCATCAGCAGAGACATAGTTGTCTTTGCCAGATTGAGGAAAAATGGATCCAAGTCGTCCCGTCTTTTTAACATTCTCCAATGATATGGCCAGTGCAGAAGACCCTGTGTCAATTAGGGCATTGAACGACTTACCCCAAACTTCACAGTCACATTCTGCATTTTTTCATAGTACTGGCCGAGCTCGTATGAAGTGATCTTTTTCTGCTAAAGAGATCGCTGCTATACGTGCGGCTTCAGGTTCGGGTTCTTTTGTGTCAGGCTCGGGGGGTACAACTTCCTCGCTTTCTTCTTTCTTCTTCAACATCCGTTGTATGCGTTGATAGGTGAAACGCTTTTGATTTTTCTGGCAGTGTTGTAGAAGCTCATTGTTTGCCACTTCAGATATGGTGAGCAGATGTCCCACTGGGATGGGCACTCGGATATCTAGTTGCTTGAGCGTTTTCAATACATCAATGTCTCCTGTCCGAAACTGCGGTCCAGGATTGGACTCGCGATCGACCCACTCGAGATCATCYGGAACCGATCGGATCGCTCCGATCATGCCTGCAAGATGAAGGTATTCGAGTGGATCGACTATGTCAGCAGCGTCAGAGGAGGAAGCTCCTGATGTCGCCGCCAGTGTCGTCGAAGGGGAAGGCTGCTCGGGGGCATATGCCACGAGTTCTCTTCCTTGATCCGTATCCATCAAAGCAGCCACTCGTCCTTGATTGAGGGCGACGGGGGCCGCAGCAGGGGGAGGCTGATTTCGTTTCGGCTGCGGGCAGTCCCCGGCAAAGTGCCCGGGCTGTTTGCAGTTAAAACACTCGATTTTTCCTGCTGGATTAGCTAGACGGGGAAACTAAGGGGCGAATCCTGGGGCAGGTGGAGCAGGTAAGAGTGGAAACGATCTTGGGTCAGCCTGAGCAAGGGCTGGGTTCAAGTTAGGCTTGATAAGCCTGCTCATTATCTATTCCATTCATTCCATATGGGCGGCCTGCATTTGGACCAGGTTGCCCATTCATTCGGACTGCTTGGTAGTAGCTGTATGGATCATCTGGGCAAGGTGTAGATTGGATACGGCCGGCGAGGGGGGTTCGGATGAGGTTCCGCTTCTAACGGCTGCAATCGGTTAATTCACCGGGGGAGAGGAACTTCAAGGAGAAGCAATCGGGATATCTGAAGCGATCCCACATGGTAGGTCATGGTCGCGGCGGGGGTAAAAACCGTTCGACCGCCTGCAACCATGATCGCCTTTTGGCCGTTACATCCCGTATAGTATCCGTAATGTCTTCATCTCCCTCGATGATATATTTTTTGGTATCAACCAGATCCAGTTCCAATGCCTTAGTGATGATAGCCGATAATGGGTGCATTTTTGACGGAACCTTTTTCTGTAATTTCCCTTTCAAGGTCGGATTTCGAAGGTGATCAATAAACAAATCTCGAGCGGATTTCTCGTCTCGCGTGGTTTGAAATCGATCGACGAAATCGGGCAACAATTCCCCTGGTCCTTGGGGTCGATTTTTGAGTACGTACCAGGCGTCATCTTCACTGATTGTATCGAATCGAGCCAAAAAGGCTGTCTTAAAAGTAGCCCAATCTACCCATGTATGTTTTCTAAACCCGTCACGCGACGTGTTGCGGAGTAGCAATGTCAGAACGTGGGAGAGATCGGTTGCGCTGTAGTTCTGAGCTCCGACAACTTCCAGCCAAACCTCGAGATGAGTATGGTAAGGGAAGAAGGGGAAGGGGGCAGGGATACTAACGATCACCCTAGTACCGTCCACCATTGGTATTGCGGGTGCAGTCGCACTAGACCGAGACCTGGTTACGGGGCGATCTCGACGAGCTAGTGGAGGGTCTCCCGCCAGTTCGACTTACTATCATCAGAACCGACACATGTAGGCTCCGATACCAACCTCACACCCTGTGCTGTCTTCCGTTCAGAGTGTTAGCTGTGCGGAAAAGAGGCCCATAAAAACAGCAAGATGGGGTGTGCCAAGGATTTTTGGAAATTGAGTGTGGGGACACAGACGAAACTGAAATCCCCCGTGTTGGTCCGATGGAGCAAGTCGATCGTTTTCGCACGTCGCGGAATGCGCGTGCGGGCAAGGCGGGAAGAGAGGGAAACATCCAAATTCAATCCAAAAAGTATTGTCATGCCTCCCACCGGGCTACAGCCCGTCGTTTAGAACAGAAAGGCTTGGGCACGCTTCGCGTGTCCCGTTTTTGTATCAAGTCTCGTCGTCGTTCGCTGGNCAGCCCGTCGTTTAGAACAGAAAGGCTTGGGCACGCTTCGCGTGTCCCGTTTTTGTATCAAGTCTCGTCGTCGTTCGCTGGTTAGTTCCGAGTCTAACGTGGAGGGTCTTAGTCGCGTGGCTATTTCTTTATGCTCGTCTTCACTCCGCACACGGTAGTGGAAACCCCTAGACTCGTAGCGCTCAAAACGCTGACATTCGGTGCACAGAGTGCGCGGCCAATGGGGTTCTACTGCCGTCCACGGAATGACGATCAACTCGTTAAATGGCAACAATACCGAGTAAGGTGGGAAGTGCGTATCGATAATAACAAAACCGGCTTCTACAAACCCAGAACAACGGTTGGCCGGAGGGCATTAATACTGCCCGCCGATTTGTGCAACGGTTTCTCGTACGTCTCACTCACATACACGTGTCCTTTCCTCTCTGTAAGGAAAAGGTCGCGTTGGGATGGGAGATACGGGAGGCTGGCGCCCAATCGAGGGGTACTTGTCAGTCCACATGTCAATCAATCATAAAATATCTTGAGACGTCATTAAGAACAAAAGCGATTCGCGCGTCCCCCAACCAATCTTTTTGATACGAGAGAAAGAGAGCAAACACAGATCAGCCTGACCACACATATGGCTACGGGTCCGATCAGTTCAACACAACGTTGGTCCCTGGGCGCCTTGTTTCTCAGGGCCGCCTCGTGGCTCGGCTGATGATACGCCAAAAATGCGCCTATAGCACAAGACAAAATGGGTATTAGTTTCATCATTCTTGGAGTGGCAAATTCTGACGAAAACATAATTTCGTTTTTTGGTAGTATGAAAATAGAATTTGCCCAAAAATGAGTACGTAAACCAATCATCATATCTTTGGCCAAATATCGGTCGCGTTATCTCATTGGAGTATAGCCAAGTGGAAAGGCATCGGTTTTTGATACCGACATGCAAAGGTTCGAATCCTTTTACTCCAGCGATTAATTCCAATTCAGTTTTTGTTTTGAAAGCTGACGTATTAAACTGGGCCATCGTCAATTTTTAATTCCCATTAGCTAAGGGTTCAGTCTAGATAAGAGTTGGGATGGTTGGATTTGGCCGGCGGCGTATTATCTTGTTTACTTACCCACTCTCTAGACTCAATTATATCTGGAGAGAGAAAGAAGAAAGTCCATCTCTCATTTCTCAATCACAAGAGATGAAGATAAAGTCCAAAAAGCATCCTGAGGTTCGAATATGAGCTTCGTAATCTCGCTATGTGTTGGAACACCTCGGAAGGTACGAAGTACAAAGTCCTTCTTCGCTTAGATTTCAAGGCGAATGCCATACATTGAGACAAGTAGGTTATCAGCAGGAAACCACAAAAAAATGTGGCCGCTCGCCCTAGCCAGCGATTGCCGAGCTGTTTGGGATCCTCAGAGACTTTACGCGAGAATTCTCTCAATCAAACAAAAGAGCTCTCTTGCGCCTTCGGCCTTCCAGTATTTTATATAAATAGTATTTTATATAAATAGTATTTTATATAAATAGTATTTTATATAAATAGTATTTTATATAAATAGAGTCTTTTGTATAATATAATATTATATAAGATTTTGTATAATATTGTATACAATATTGTATTAATTCACAATTTTTCTATATCTTTGTGACTGTTTTGGGTGGGGTAGCGTACTATAAAATCTGATGACATGAAAGGGCGTAATGAGGCACTAGGTGCAATTGTTACTGAAAATTTAATACCAGAACCAAGTACTACACCAGAGTCTTTTAAGCTTCTTATGAGAGAGCTTCGTTGTCTATGTTTAAGTATACATCATTCTAGTTTGTTTTAAGAGAATCTGAGTATGAAAAATATAGAATTTTAGTATATAAAGAAACAACATATCTACTACTTGATTCCATTTACTTTAGTAGTACTGGTTTCTCGATTCGAAAAACATAATCTTTTTTCTGGAAACAAGTACCCTTCGATTGGGCGCCAGCCTCCCGTATCTTCCATCCCAACGCGACATTTTCCGTACAGTGAGGAAAGGACACGTGTATGTGAGTAGGACGTACGAGAAGCCGTTGCACAAATCGGCGGGCAATATTACTTCCCTCCGGCCAACCGCTGTTCTGGGTTTGTAGAAGCCGGGTTTGTTATTATCGATACGCACTTCCCACCTTACTCGGTATTGTTGCCATTTAACGGGTTAATTGTCATTCCGTGGACGGCAGTAGAACCCCACTGGCCGCGCACTCTGTGCACCGAATGTCAGCGTTTTGAGCGCTACGAGTCCAGGGGTTTTTACTACCGTGTGCGAAGCGAAGACGAGCATAAAGAAAGAGCCACGCGGCTGAGACCCTCCACGTCAGACTCAGAACTCACCAGCGAACGACGACGAGATTTGATACGAAAACGAGACACGCGAAGCGTGCCCAAGCCTTTGTGCTCTAAACGACGGGTTGTAGCCCGGTGGGAAGCACGACAATACTTTTTGGATTGAATTTGGATCTTTCCCTCTCTTCCCACTTTACCGCGCGCACATTTTGCGACCCGCGAAAACGATCGACTTGCTCCATCGGACCAACACGGGGGATTTCAGTTCCTTCTGTGTCCCTACACTCAATTTCCAAAAATCCTTGGCACACCCCATCTTGCTATTTTTCTGGGCCTCTTTTCCGCACAGCTAACACTCCGAACGAAAGACAGCACAGGGTGTGAGGTTGGTATTGGAGCCGACACTTGTCGGTTCTGATGATAGTAAGTCGAACTGGCGAGAGGTAGGAGAGACCCTCAACTAGCTCATCGAGATCGCCCAGTAACCAGATCTCGGTCTGGAGCAGCTGCACCCGCAACAATGGTGGACGATACTAGGGTGATCGTTAGCATCCCTGCCCCCTTCCCCTTCTTCCCCAACCATACCCATCCCGAGGCTTGGTTGGAAGCTGTCGAAGCTCAAAACTACAGCGCAACCGATCTTCCCCGTGTTCTGACCTTACTACTCCGCAATACATCACACGACTGGTTCAGAAAGCATACATGGGTAGATTGGGAGACTTTTAAGCCTGCATTCTTGGCTCGATTCGACACAGTTAGTGAAGATGCCCGCCTGGTACGTGCTAAAAAACCGACCCCAAGGACCAGGGGAACTGTTACCCGATTTCGTTGATCGATTTCAAACCACATTGGATAAATCCGGGCGAGACGAGAAATCTGCTCGAGATTTGTTTATTGATCACCTTCGAAGTCCAACCTTCAAGGGGAAACTGCAGAAAAAGGTTCCGCCAAAAGCAACCCAGTTATCGACTATCATTACTAAAGCGTTGGAACTAGACTTGGCTGATACAAAAAAATATATCGGCCAGGGAGACGAAGATATTACGGATACCATACGGGATGTAACGGCTAAAAGGCGATCGTGGTTGCAGGCGGTCGAACGATTTTATCCCCGCCCCGACCATGACCTTCCAAGCGGAATCGTTTCCGATATCCCGACTGCTTCTTCTTCATCTCCCCCGGTGAATCAATCGATCGCAGCCATCAGAAGCGGACCTTCATCTGAGCCCCATCGCCGGCCGTAACCAATCTACACCTTGCCCAAATGATCCATAGGGCTACTACCAAGCAGTCCGAATGGATGAGCAACTTGATCCAAATGCAGGCCGCTCATATGGAACGGTTGGAACAGATAATGAGCAGGCTCATTAAGCCTAACCCAGCTCCTGCTCGGCCTGCCCCTGCGTCGTTTCCACTCTTACCCGCTCCAGGTTTGCCCCTCAGTTTCCCCAGTTTGCTAATCCAACAGGAAAGATCGAATGCTTCAACTGCGAACAGCCCGGGCATTTTGCTCGAGACTGTCCGCAGCCGAAACGTAATCAGCCCCCCCCCTGCTGCGGCCCCCGCCGCCCTCAATCAAGGTCGAGTGGCCGCTCTGATGGATATGGACCCAGGAAAAGAACTCGTGGCATACGCCCTAGAGCAACCTTCCCCCTCGACGAAAATGGCGCCGACATCAGGAGCTTCCTCCTCTGACGCTGCTAACATAGTCGACCCCCTTGAGTATCTTAATCTCGCCGGAATGCTCGAAGCGATCCGATCGGCCTAGGATGATCTCGAATGGGTCGATCGCGAATCCAATCTCGGACCGCAGTTTCGGACAGGAGATATTGATGTGTTAAAAACACTCAAGCAATTAGATATTCGTGTAACTATCCGAGTAGGACATCTGCTCACCATATCTGAAGAGGCGAACGATAAACTTCTACAACATTGCCAAAAGAATCAAAAGCGCTTCACCTATCAGCGCATGCAGCGGATGTTGAAGAATAAGGAAGGAGGTGAGGAAGTTGCACCCCTCGAGCCAGATACAAAAGAACCTGAACCCGAAGCCGCACGCGTAGCCGCCATCTCTTTAGCAGAAAGGATCACTTCGTACGAGCTCGACCAGTACTATGGAAAAGTGAGGAATGTGACTGCGAAGCTTGGGGTAAGCCATTTAACGCCCTCATCGACACAGGGTCTTCTGCAGTAGCCATATCGTTAGATACTGTCAAAAAGACAGGACGACTTGGATCCATTCTTCCTCAATCTGGCAAAGACAACTATGTCTCTGCCGACGAGGAGGCAATGAATATCGTAGGTATTATCGAGAACGTGGCTGTAAAAGTAAGACGAGTACACGTCCTTGCCAACGCGCTCGTAATAGATGTACGCTCCTATTCTGTGTTATTGGGATTACCTTGGGCAATGGCGGTAGGCGCACGACTTCATTTCGATTCGAAGCAAGTAGTGCTCACACAAACTGGGGGAAAACCTCAGACTGTTCCCTTGCGGGTTTCCACCCGAACGATAAAACGGGTTCCCAACTCACCCCAAATAGGGATGATCCGAGGCATTGATCCCGAGGAGTGCTTCCCCTCGCGCCTCGGGAAGGGAATCAGGGAACGAGAATACGAAGAAGAGTTGCCCAGTAAAGAGGAATGGAAGCATCTGGTCGAACTTTTCGAACACGAAACCCCCGAGGAATTTCTAGTGTGCCCCAACACCGCTCGAAGCTTCCACGTAGGTTCCGAAGATAGTACATTCACGCCTCTAACAACCAAGGTCAGTCCTTCCGTCCTCCTCGGGGAACCCATATTACAAGTCTCCAATCTGGCTGATGATTTGGAACCTCTTTGCACCTTGTACGAGGGAGCTCTTTCCTTACAAACGCGTTATCAGCAAACGGAACAATATTTGGACGTTTCTGTTTTTCCACCCCGATCATTGCTAACAACAGGAGCCATCATCGCCTTGATTAAACAAAACGCGGAAGCACCGGTAAGCGATGTGCCGAATCTAATGCAAGAAATGTCAGATCTAACAGGACTAACTGTGAAACCAACTTCGGTTAATTCAGAGACTGACGCTCAAACTAAAGAAACGGAGATGATCAGCCCCGTTGAGTCCCAGATGATAGCAACTGTCTTTTCTGTTCACACCAGTAGTTCCGTTTTCTCTACTGTCCATGAGCCGCGGGAACGACCAGTTGACTGGATCGATATGCCCCTTAATATGTCCGGGGAATCAGCGATCCCCCTCCCGAGTCACGTTCCCGCGGAATTTCGGAAGTCGCTAATCTGTGTATTGAATGGTTACGCAGATGTGCTGAGCATGCATGACAATGATATTGGGTTAACTAATGTAATTGAACATGCCATTCTCACGGAAAATCATCCACCCATTCGCTGCGCTCCCTACCGATACTCGCCAGCTCAACGAGCGGCCGCCTTTCAGCGGATTAAGGAATTCAAAGCTAATGGATGGATCGAACCCGCTATAGGATCGTGGTTTTTTCCTGTAGTGATAGTACCCAAGAAGGCTGGGGGGATTCGCATTTGCATTGATTATCGAAAGCTGAATGACATCACGATTAAAGATGTGTATTCCCTCCCCCAGTTTGATGAGTTATTGGATGCGATTGGGAGTGCTCGATTTTTCAGCAAATTTAATGTTCGCCATGGGTTCCATCATCTTTTTGTCCGAGAGGAAACAGCGTTCGTGCTTTTTGAGGGCACGTGGCAGTGGATTCGATGTCCGATGGGTATCTGCAATGCCCCTGCGACCTTTCAGCGGGTCATGAACATGGTTTTTCATAACTTCGTACGGACCGGGGGTGAGCACCCCTGACCCCAGCTCCGGACCCCCCCCCAAAAAAAAAAATCAAAAAAAAATCAAATAAAATATCAAAAATATATATATATATATCGTCAAATAGATATAAAAAGATATATATATATATATATAGGGGGGTGCGCAGCAGCAGCCTGCACCACTTGGGCCAAACTGCAAAAATGCAGTTTTGGGCCCACCTCGGGCCCCCCCCGGGGCTACACCCACCCCTGGTGAGCCCGGGGTCACCCTGGGCGCAGGGCCGGGGTGGGGCTGAGCGGGGTGCGGGGCCGGGGATGGCTGGGAGCG
>BFEA01000819.1:131177-147443 GCA_003427395.1 Chara braunii | reverse complement strand
CTCAAGGCCACTTCCGTAAAATTACAGAATTGTACCCTTGTTGGGGGCACGAGTTTGTCACAGATGCGAATGCTGCTAGCTGCCTGGGGGTCGGGGTGTAATGCACACACATCCGGAGAATGCAACACATGGCGCAACTTAGTAGTCTTCAGGATCTCATGCATATGCACAATTCTGATGAAGTTTCCAAAGGTGTCACGGGAATGAGCAGTATATCGTTGTCGGACGTGTTGAAATCGCCGAATAAGGCATTCAAGTTCACGGACGTCCGCAGTCATGTCTGCATTAGAAACATTATATACAGCCATTGCAGCAGGCGAGCTCGCCAAGCGGGCGTAGCCTGCTGAATGGAAGCAACAACTTCGGACCAAGAACCCGCTGCGCCTAATGTCAATAACCGCCGTAACGTTGTTCGTACTGCTAGTTGAGGGCCCGGGCTAATATCAATGGTGAAGGCCCGAGAGGAGACGCCAGTTGGAGATGGGTGAGGAGAAATATATCACGCACCATGTTTCTCTGCACGGACAACGAACGCACGAGACGCCCATAGCACGCCCACCACTACCATAGCATGAGCATAGCACGCCCACCGCTACCATAGCACGCCCACCGCTACCATAGCACGCCCACCACTACCATAGCACGCGCATAGCACGCCCACCACTACCATAGCACGCCCACCACTACCATAGCACGCGCATAGCACTCGCACGCACATCACTACCATCACGCCTTTAGCACGCCCATAGCACGCCCATCACTACCATCTTCCCCTGAAGATAAGGTAATGGTAATGATAGCAAGCTTCGTGTGTGGTTGCACCAAACTATTCTTAGAAACCATTTTTTTCACGGAAGAGGAAGTGGAGTGGACAGACAAACCACCCCTGACTTCTCAACTGGAGGAGGAAATGGAGTTGAAAGGGCAGGAAGACGGAGCGGGAGGAGGGGTGGAGGAAGGGGGGGGGGGGGTAAGAAAGAAAAAAGCCCTAATGCTTGTTCTTCGCATGACTCCTACCCGGTGTCGAGCCTCTTCTTCGTCTAACCCTCCTTGTCGTAATGCTTGCCCTACTTCTTCTTCTTCTTCTTCTTCTTACTCTTCTTCTTCTAATGCTTGCCCTTCTTCTTCTTCTTCTAATTTCTTCTTCTAATTCTTGCTCTTCTTCTTCTTCTTCTGGGGTGGGGTTAAGTACTCATCTTGGGGCTTAACTTTCACCCACCCCAGTCCACTTAGCCGTTTGGTTGAGTGTTTACCTCTTAACGTGGAGGTCACGTGTTCGATCCTTGGATCGGTGCGGACGGACAGAGTGTTGTCTGGAGTGAGAATGCAATTCTTCTTCTTCTTCTAATTTCTTCGTCTAATATTTGCTCTTCCTCTTCTTCTTCTTCTTCGAGCTTGTTATGTCTGTGCAGGAGCTTGAAGTTTCATATCTTTCCATGCGTAGACGCTGAGCGATTGGCCTCGCTTATTCAAATTCAAATTATTCAAATTCTTCTTCTTCTTCTTCTTCTTCTTCTTCTTCTTCTTCTTCTAATTCTAATTCCAATTCTTTTTCTTCTAATTCTCCTTCTTCCCCTCTGTAGTTCCCAGTATCTACTTTCACTTCGATCGAGTAATGGCTCTTTTTTTACATGTTTTCTCGTACTCCCCATCCAACACCCCTTCTCCTTTCCCTACTCTCTCTTTCCCCTACTTTCTCTCTTTGCCGTACTTTCTCTCTTTCCCGTACTTTCTCTCTATCCTGTACTTTCTCTCTTCCCCCTTATCATCATCGTCATCATCGTCATCTTTTTTTCTTTTTTTTTTATCACGATCATTCCTTTGCATTCCGCTTCGTCCTTTTCGTCTTCTCTTTCTTTTCCTCCTCGTCCTACCTCCCCGGCAAAAACTTCAGCCTTCATTTTCACGCCATCGCCATCGCGACCACCATCGTCACCATCATCATCATCATCATCATCATCTTCTGCTTACTCTCCTTTGTTTCCCTGCTCTTCCCCTCTTCCCTCCTTGTTTCCTCCTCCTCCTCCTCCTCCTCCTCCTCCTTTGTCCATCCTCGCTTCTGCGCCCCCCCCCCAACTCCAAAACCCCGCCGATCCGTCTATAATTCCTCATAACTACCCTAATTTGCATCTACTTGATTTTCGATTTTCTGATCACTCTCGTCCTCCATTGCTTTCGTTTGTTCGCTCCTTTGCTTTCTTCTTACTCCTCCATCACTGCCCTCACTCACTTCCACCTCACTCTCCTCCTCCTCCTCCTCCTCCTCCTCCTCCTCCTGCTGCTGCTGCTGCTGTTGCATGTACTTGCTTTCTTCTTCGCTTGCTTCTTCCTCCTGTGGTTGTCCTCGCCGTCTTCTTCACCCCCTTGTCCGTCTCATCAGAGACCACCGCTCATCTTCTGTGCCACGCCCCGACGGAGAGATGCCAACTCGACGCCCCCGCTCCTCCTCACTGCTTCTGCCAATCATCGTGAAAGAGAGGCGGCATCCACGTGGCATCCACGTGGTACTTAATCGTCGTACTAGCGTGCGGCTTGACACAGACCCAGCCGCTGTGAAGATCATCACACTTTGCTTGTTTTTTTTTTAACTTCTACATCAAAGAGGATCAGAGCCGACTCTTGGATAAGTAATTGAATTAGTAATTCGACTCTTGGTTAAATAATTGAATTAATTCCTCTTGGTTAAATAATTGAATTAGTAATTCGACTCTTGGTTAAATAATTGGATTAGTAATTCGACTCTTGGTTAAATAATTGAATTAATTCCTCTTGGTTAAATAATTGATCTTGAATGAATTGTTCAATTATTTAACCAAGAGGCGAATTAATTCAATGATTTAATTCAATTATTTAACAAGGAGTCGAATTAATTCAATTATTCAATTATTTAACCAAGAGTTGAATTCATTCTATTATTATTCAATTATTTAACCAAGAGTTGAATTAATGCAATTATTATTCACTTACTTAACCAAGAGTCGAATTAATTCAATTATTATTCAATTATTATTCAATTATTTTAATTTATTTATTTATAATTTATTTAACCAAGAGTCGTCTCTCATCCTCTGAGAATTGAAAAAAAAAATAGACGAGAATTCTTTTTTCTCCCAATAACACAAAAATAGTCCAAGTCAGTCTTTTCTCAGCGTATCTTGCCATCAACCGGACCGGATCAATTGAATAATGAAACAAATTACCGAAAGATTGATGCTTTATATGATTGATTGATTGATTGATTATTGATTGATTGATTGATTGATTATTAACGATTGACATCAGCTCTTGATTGATTGATTGGCCGATCGAGTCCATTGATTAATTTACGACCTCCAGTTTCCCGGCTGATTGATTGATTGATAAATCATGAACGATTGACATCAGTTCTTGATTGATTGATTGGCCGATCGAGTCCAATGATTAATTTACGACCTGCAGTTGCCCCCGGCTGGTATGCAGAGTCGTTGCTCGCCGCTAATAATCATCACTCATCGCTCATCAATCATCATCCAAATCATCATCCAATCATCATCCAATCATCCAATCAACAATCAACAATAATTAACCTGCTGCTCTAAGCACGTCCTTTTCGCAAAATCAATCCACGAATAATCCTCACCACAAGTCGACGGTTCATTTTCTCGGTGATTGCGTGCCGATTCTGATTATTAAATCCAACGGTTCTCCGCTGATTGGTTGGAAACCTGTCTCTTATACACATCTAGATGTGTATAAGAGACAGGAGCTCAAGTGCATCTGGGTCCATTGCCCAGTATCAGTGTGGGCCTGAAACCCGGGGACAAATTAGCCCCCTGTCCAGTGACTAAGCCCCCTGTTCTTCTAAACAGCATCTAGTTCCTACCCCTCATCCCTAGCTATGGATGTTTATGAACATGGACAAATGAAAAAAAAAAACGAAAAAAAGGAAAAAAGGAAAAAAAGGAAAAAAAGGAAAAAAGAAGGAAAAAAAGGAAAAAAAGAAAAAAAGAAGGAAAAAAAGAAAGAAATGCACCGTAGCCTCCTCGCCTAATCGGCGGAATGAATAGCAGGCTACCCTATATTTAAATTTAATTTATTCCCCTACTTTAAATTTTTTTTCCTTATTAATTTAATTCATTACCTATATCTCTCTTCACTCGACTCGACCCTTTTCTTTCGTGTTCAATTCTATATGAATAAATATCTCATTTGCTAGTAGTAATTGTCAAGGGATATATCTATATATCTAGATATCTATATAAATATACATATCGTCATATAGTACATACACATGTATGTGTATGTATACTCAGGGAAAAGCAGGTTCTACCGGGTTGAATTGTGCGGACTCCGACCCCGTATATCGAACGGAGTAATATGAAAAATTCCATTATTAAAAAAAATATAAAAAAAAGCAGGTTCTTTATTTTTAAGATTTGAAAAGCAAAAAGCAAAAAGCAAAAGAAGGGATACAGCGGGCAATGCTCCTCTGCTTCACGATGCTTGAGAGGTGGCGGGGGGCTTGGGGGGCGAGAAATCCTAAAAATGAAACACAACCATCATTCCAGGGGGGGATTGGACACGAGGAAGAGGAGGGGGGGGAGGGAGGGGGGGGGGGGGAAAGGAAGGAAATTGAGTCAATAAAAGCGTATCTTGCTCGTCGAATGCGACGAGAGCATGAACAGAAGTTGAAAAAATAAGTAGTAATAAGATAGGGCAAAGTAAAAGAGGCAACTCTCAGTACGTATCTAACCGATTTTGCAGTCAAATTCATCCCAAAACATCGTAGTTTTTAGCCTCCTTCTTCAAACCCCACCATGATCGCACCGAAGTATAACCCCTGTCCCTTTTTCCCATCCCTTATCCTATCCCAATCTTTCTGATTGTAAAAATCCAAAAAAACAAAACAAAAAAGAAAAAGAAAAAAATTGACAAAAGAGCCATCGAAAAATCACTCTCGAGACTTGTACAAAAGGGGAAAAAAAAATCCCGAAAAAAAAAAAGGAAAAAAGAAACTCACTCTCAAGTCAAAAATCTGACTATGTTTTTTTCTTCTTTTTTTTTATTACTACTCTCTACAAGAGTCGCGGCGCGTTGCTAGAGGAGACGACTTCGTTATTACTAATATATATCATATATCAGTTAATTCTATATTAATTAATTATATGTTAATTAAAGAGATGGAAGTAGTTCATTTGGTGAAGGGCAAAAAACGATACTACTAATTAAAAAAAAAAAAGAAGAAGAAGAAGACGGCAGAAGTGCAGCAGGCTTTCATAAGTGTACAAGAATTTGTTTTTTTAAAAAAAGGAAAAAAAGAAGAAAAAAAAAAGAAAAAAAAACGTGTCCAAGTACATTACATGATTATATTGGGTTCTTCGAGAAATGGGAACAGTCTGGCCGGGGGCGTAATTCGCTGCAGAACGAAGAGGCATAGTCAACACCAGAGCCAACAGCAAGAGCTGTGAGGTTTCGAGCCCGCGACCACGTGGCCGATGACGAATGACGCCCGACATTGCTGCCATGATGATCTGAGGAGAGCCGAATAACGACAAAAAGATTCCACGTCAGTCGGCAGAGAAGGGTGGTTGGATGGATGTGGCCTTCTTCGGAGCCACGCCGGACGAAAACGACAAAAAGCTTCCACGTCAGCCGGCACAGTCAGCAACAGCGTCGGTGAGTCGCCGGCCTCGCACGGCTCGCACGCGCCGATGACCACGCGTGCGTCCCACTCGCTCGCACGGGTCACTTGCGCTGTGCTTGCTGCGCCCTCTGAGGGAGGGCATGCCTATTCCAGCAGAAGGGGCGGACAAGAACCCCTATTCCTGACTTCGTAGGGCATAAAACACTCGTGTCTGTTTGGCGTTAAGACCACAACGACGGCGGACCCTAATTGCCGAACCTTTTTTTTTTTGGCGCCCGAATGAATGGAACCGGTCCCTGCCACGCCGGTGCATTGAAATGCGGCGTGCTTCTATATATAGGCAGGTATGGCCGCAAGTTTCGTCGTCGGAGGGGCTCGTACTGGTGGTATATTTCGCAACTCATCTGCTTCCGGCAGAGTTCGAACTCGGGTCTGTATTTCAACAGTTCAGGTGTGTATTAAGTGAGGTAGGCCAGTTGGTTCGTACTGGTGGTATAGAGACCTGTGCTGAGAAACTCCGGTTCCAGTTTGACGTTCCAGCTGCTCGAATGGCCCGTCTGGATAGAGGGGGAGTCGATCGTTGGCACTAAATTTAGCGCTCGCTTTCCGCTCCGCTACTGATAGTGCTGCTACCCAGGGCCTACCAGTAACACACTTTCACCACGGGAGCTTGCGGTACGTGTTGTCGCCTTCACTGCGGTACACATGGTGGCGTGGAACGCAGCAGCATGGGGAGCCATAACTTTTCTCATTTTCAGGTCTTACCATGGAGACAGAGCAAGTAAATGCGTGTTCATCGTCACAGCTGAAGCTAGACAACAAGAGATTGACTATGGGTGAAGATGGGCGTGCACCATCGTGAGCAAAGTAAATAGGGACTGCTGAGAGTTCATTGTTACCTGAAATAACTATTAAGAGTAGGTTAGGTAGTGCTTCATAATACCTTTTTAGCAAGTATGGAACTTTTTACCAGGGGTTCACATTGTATATTGTTCTTTTGGTTGTTACAATAAAGCAAGTGTGGGACAACGCTTAGAGCAAATGAGTAAATCCGGTGCAGGGAAGGTACTTAGAGGTCCGGATCTTTCTCTCCTCTGGGTTTTACGCTTGAAGAAACAAGGCATCTGTTCGCTATCATATCGTGGAACCTTTCTTGCATTGTACCAACACTAGCTTTTACACTAACGCATACGCTGATACTCGGTTATTATGAGGTTTCCGATTTCACAATCTGGGTTGCTTCTCCTTACCACGTAGCTTAGTTTTGTCGCAGCAATGGCAGCAGCAGAGCACGTGGAGGTAGTCATGGAATAAGGAACCTCAGATGGGGGCATATCCCCCCCTCTTGGGCCATAAACACTGAAATTTTTGGAGCCAAGGGTGAGAGAGTTAAACTTTGACATCAACAGGATCAAAGTAAGTTGGCTTAAGGAGCTTACGGTTGTGATTATCTATAAAGATGTTGCTAAGTATCTCCCGAGGAAAGTGAAAGCGGACTAAGTAAGAGCAAATAATGGTTGGTCCAGAGATCCGGTCTTCAACCCTCTAGCGCCTCAACGATTAGCCATGGTACAGTTAGTTGCAAGAGAAAAGTCAATCTTTGATAACATAGTGATAGCCATAGAGTCTCTGGAGCCAAAAAACTTCTTCAATCTTTCACCCTTATCACCCTACGTCCTTTACTCCTCCAAGTTACAATACAAGGCAAAACCTTAATCCAACCTCACCCTAAAACATGCCAACATTGCTCCTGACACCTAAAATATGTATAACTTTAAGTTAGTAGTAGTTGCCTACTATGTGAACTAGTAGTAACGTCGACATCTTCTAGTGAATAACTTTATTGCAAAACGTTCCTTTGTAACCAGCCATTATTTATTTATTTTTGCTCTCCATTTTGAGAAAAAATAACGATAGATTGAATGTTGATATATATATATATATATGTCATTTGACGAACAATTATTTTTAGATGTTTGTCAAGTGACTATCGATATAACTTATCCAATTTTTACATTTAGGTGGTTTGTTGTCCATGCACTTGCTGTCCTTAGATTGGTCAGTTCGATGGGAAAAGAGAGGAGATTGTCTAGCTCGATATATAATTCGTGTTGGAGAAATGAGAGAATCAATAAAAATAATTCAACAAGCTTTAAAAGCAATTCCTGGAGGACCATATGAAAATCTAGAATCACGTAAGCAAGTTTCAAAGAAACTAAAAGTTTCAATTCCAAATATCGCATGCAACAATCTTCCTTCTGAAAGACGTAAGGATTCTCCCAGTTTTTACCCAAAAACATCAAGATCTTTATTATATGTACTCATCAGATATATATATATATATATATATATAAATAAATAAAGACAGGGTAACCGGCGTTCGGGACGGGCCGAACGCCTGAACCCGAACGCCCGAACCCGAACGCCCGAACGTATGGGACCCCTTGAGGATGTGTTCGGTCGTTCGGGCCGAACGTGGACCCAAAAAAAAAAAAAAAAAAAAAAAAAAAAACGTCATTAAAAAAATCTGAAAACAAGATATGTTATGGAGAAAAATAAATTAAACAAGATTTGCCTGAGCATTACATCCGAATTCCTTACCAAATTTGAAATAAAAATAAAATACGGAAAACAAATACTAATAATAAAAATAAATAAAAATAAAAAGAGAATTAAATTTAGTGAGTGCGCGAGCATGTTTTCRACACCSGCCATCTTTGGCAATTTTTCATTTTTTTTTGGCATAGCTAAATGCCCTGAAAATTTACAGATGTGTACTTCACATAATACAAAACCCACTTAAAAAGTTTCAAAAAATAATAAAATTGTTTAGACCACGAACTAAAGTGAAAACAAAAAGTAAAAAGTGAACAAATACGTGGGCGAGCACGTTTTAACACCGCCATCTTTGGCGATGATTAATTCTTATTTGGCTTAGCTAAATGACTTGAAATTTACAGGCATGTACTTCACGTCATAGAGAACTCACAAACAGAAATTCAGAAAAACATAATTATTTTTAGGCCCCGAAATAATTTTTGGCGGGGGCCGAACGCCGTCAGGTTTGGACCCCGTACGAGACCCCGAACGCCCGTGCGTACAGAGGTCTGCCCGGGGACCTCCGTACGTATGGGCTGGTGACCCTGAATGAAGAGGTAACTTCAAAAGAGTCACAAAATCGAGTTATAATTGCACTACGGGCTAAGATACAGTTTGAAATTGCACTTCAAGCAGCCCACCCGACCAGAAAACTAGGTTGTATACATTGTCCGAACTGCAATTCGAAACTGTATCGTGGCCGATAATGCAATTATAACTCAATTTTATCACTCTCGCGTAGTTTCCCCTAAAAATATATATATTTTTTTTACTGTACAAAACATTCAATGAACTACTAAATTTGAAAAACTTTTTATAATATAAAATAATCAAAGAAAAAATAACAAATTTAATGTATCCCTTCGTGCTATTGACGAACTACATATTTTTTATTCGGACTAAATTAAAAAAGTGGTCAATTTGTCTAAATAACCTAAGGGGCAATAATAGTTTGAAACTTATTGACAATCATTTCTTTATAGAAAATATGATTACCTCATTGCCCTCTTTATCACAGTTATATTCTTTACTCAAGCGTTTTTTTTACATAATCTTTGTACATTTTTTTAAAACCTCGTTAGTATCTCTTAGTCAATCAATTTTTTTTTTTTTTGAAGAGCTGCAAACGTTGTCTAACATCATATTTTTATAAGAATTGTGAGAATTTCAACCAATAAGAAGGAGATTGTAGAATCGTTCATGTGCATCGTACATTGTAACAATAGCAATTTTATATAACTATCAATAATTTTACGTACTATTTGTTTTGAGTTATGACGATAGAGATATGTTATTTTTTATAATTAAACTTTTCTGTTGTTTAACTATCAGTTATATTATACTACATCTCTGGTTATCTTGGCTACGAGAGTGACCCGGGTCCACTTACCTGGCCGGGCTACAAGGGAAAAAAAAAAAAAAGTTTTTAATTTAAGTTTTTATTTTAAATTTGGTAAAGCATTTCGATGTGAACCTGAAACAAAAGTTGTTTAGTTTATTTTTTTACATAACATAGTTTTTTTTTAGATTTTTTGGATTTTTTTTTTTTTTTTTTTGGTCGGGACCTTCCCTGGTCCTTGCAGTGCTTGCACAGCCGGGCCGCCTGAGAAAATAGGGTGACTCGGGCGGCCTGGTTGGTTGCCTAGCTGGTTATTAAAAAAAAAAAAAACATCATTTTCACACGATTAATCTTTTATGAAAGGAGAAAATTACTATCTCATCTTTCCTTAAATTAATATTATTGTTTATAAATATTGTGTCAGCATGTTCCTCTTTTAAAACACTGGTATATCACCCTAGGCAAGTTGAGACAAAATTTAGCTCAATTCAAAACATTTGGAGGCTTAGTGCAACCTAACTAAAATGTATGGCGACGACAACTAAAATAAAAATAAAATTATCGCGTTGGCGTTTCAACAGAGTTTGGCATAAGGATAGTTTGTCTGTATAAATGAAACTTTGATGAAGTGGTGGTTAATACAAAACTTGAACAAAAAAGGAGGATACGATAATAAACCAATAAAATATTGAAGAGTGTTTCATAATTTTATTTTTATAACAATCTTACTTTTGATATCACCTTATGACTGATGTTGTTGTGCTCTATTTTATTTTTGTGTTCAGTTATTGGATATTACTTCGTTTTCATTACTTCACATGATTTGTCTTTTTTTTTAAATCATAATCTGCTATTTATTTAAATCATTCATCCTTCTTGTTACATTTTGTTTTTCCGTCTACTTGAACTATCACGTTATGTTATGATATTTCTTACGTTTTTCTGTAGAACTTTGATAATTCATTTACCTTTTTGACCTTTTTTTTTTTTTTTTTTTTTTTTTACTTTTTTTTTTTTTTTTTTTTTTTTTTTTTTTTTTTTTTTTTTTTTTTTTTTTTTTACCTTTCATTTATTTTTTATTGTCCTTGCTACTCTGAAACTATTTTTTTCCCGTTGTTACTTCCTTGCTTCTTTTTTTAAAAGTAAAACACACACACACATAGGTCTGTCTTATCTATTCAGAGGGGCACCACTCCGGTTGTTTATCATCAACAAGCATTATATGTCAAACCCAAGATGACCTCACACCTACAACCCTAGTCACAGTCACCTGGACGAGTGAGGGACTCCTTGCTTGCTCTTAAGGGGAATAGTATTTCACCTGCGTAAACCCCGATTTTGACCGGGAAATATCTTGAGGTATCAGTTGCTCAGAATGCGAGCTCACTGGGCAGTCCTACCCCCGAGGTGTCCCTATGGGTGATTCCCTCTTGACTTTCCTTATTTGCAATTGAATTCAATCTTCTTCCTTTCCATTAGTCATTTTCTTCTCTTTTATTCCTCCCATCTGTTGTTGTTGCATACACATCTTTTAAATCCTATAAACTTATTTTTACGAGTCACCTTGCTTCCTTTTTTTCTACTACAACAATTATGGACCCTTCTCTTCCACCGCCCCCCACAATCTTTGTCACTCTTTACGTTTTGTAACTACGCTCTCGATATTACTCTCTTGCTCGTTTTTTCCCCCCTCTGTTATCACCCCTTTATCGTTTCACGCTCGACCTAACCCATTGTCCTTGAGAGAACATAGTAGTGGTAGTTGGAAAGAGTAGCGGAAGAGGTGGAGGGTGGAGTCTCCACCACCTTTCCCAAGCTATTGCGCTTTGACGCACTGTGACTTTTGGGGCACGTGGCCTTGCTCCACTACTCCAAAGGTGCAAAGTGAATCTTCAGCTAAAACATAGAAAAATATACCACTTTTTTTTTTTTTTTTTTTTTTTTTTTGCATGTGGAAAGTACTGGAGTTATGCCATATGGTGTGCCTACACTGGGCACTTCGCGGACATCTAGGTTCGGAGAAAGGATTGGGAAGAGCTCGTGCAGACACATGTCTCTATCTTTTTTTTTTTTTTTTTTTCAAAAATCAATTTTTATTTCATAATATAATTAAAGGTCTGGGATCCTCAACATTACTCCAGGAAGGTATCTGGAAGCATCATCCAACTTACATTACAAGACAAACCTGCATGTCTCTTAAGACCCAACAACTCGAAGGTTGCAACCTATGTTACTCCTACTCTACCGACAAGAGCGTTAACTACGGTAACAGACAACCTAACTACAAAAATATGGACGCCTTCTTTCATAGCGAACCTACCACGGGTCGTGGACCAGGTCCATGAGGCTACAACTACCGAGCTCTATCCATGACAAAACCCCTTAACATAGACCTTTGAACCTAATGTGGTTCAAGAAATGCATGACTCCTCCTGCGGATACTGAGACCGAGTGTGCAGGTCTGAGTAGTGGTTCTACCTTACACTATAAATAATCACCTAACTAGCCTACAAAGAACACCCCGATGTAACAATCTTAACAAGGTCTATAGCGACCCGAAAGCAACTGGGTATATCACGCAGCAGAACCTAAACGGTTCCACAGGTACTTGTGTTCCATACCACCCCACATGCCTACCGACAACAACCTCTTTACTACGGAAAGGAGGACCGAGCACCCAACTTGAAGTCCATTATAAAGGTTACTTAGCCACTTATACAGAACCAACTTGGAATCTTCACCTCTACAATTTTTTGGTTTCAAGCCTAGGTAATGTGAAACCAAGAGATCCTTGCTACTTTTTTTTGTAAGTAACTTTTGATTAGTAGACTTATCTGGTGTTTAACTTTCGCCTTCAGCGTCTGTTCTGAGAGGAACTTCCTTTGAAACACGATGTTGTTTATTTCATCATAGATCACGCCACACACCAGAACTCTGCTGTACTGAGCTACGTATTCCCAGTCCTTTTTCATTGATCTCTTTTGCAGATAAACCCCAAAGAGAATTCAGTCATTATCCCACACTTAATTATCGCGACATATTATATCCCTGTACATCCTCCACCATTCCCAAATCCATTTCGAAAGAGGACATGAAAACCAAAGATGTAATGTGGATTCAAATGGCCACTTACATCTTCTGCATGTTAGTTCAATGACCATACCTCTGTTGTGCAGCCAAACCGCAGATGGGGTTGCATGCAGCGATAAGAGCCATAAGACAAAAGATGCTATAAGAGATAGTATTTGTTCAAGTTGGATTTGTTTTAAGCAAATTGGAAACATCTCAACCAATTCCAGCGTGCCCTTTCCTACCAACTGAAACTAGCGCTGCAAAACAATCATAACTGGGGGTACGGACACATGCAACTCTTTATACCCTCGAGGTGGGTCGTACTCCAACAACCAAGTTTCGGGATTAGACCACCGCCACATAGTTGGATCCAGTTTGATGCTACGGATGAGAGAACCCTTGACCCATAGCACATAGGACCAAAAACCTTCCTCATCACAAGTCTCCTTAACGGTTACCTTGACTTGTGTCAGTTGCCCCGGATGAGTGCGGGTTGTTGGTGAAATAATTTTCATCTTCTACCTCGAATGGTTATAGACTACTGGAGGACATTGGTTCCTTATTTTGGAAAGTTATGGATCCTTTAGGAATCTTTGCAATGAGCTTCGAGTAGGTCTCTAGCTCAGATATGGTATTTTCCTTATACCACGTTCTGGGAGGGTCGGTTGTAACCGAGTACAACAAATTCTTCCAATCTCTAGGTATAGCAGTCTTGATTAATTTCACCGTTCCCCATAATCTCCCCAACTTATCTTTGATACATTTCATAAATAACCAACAACTGCATATTTCATCCCAAATATCTGCTATCCGAAATACCCCCCAAACTCTGCCAAATTCACCTTGGCCTAAACCTGCTATAAATTGACCCCATTCCACTCCTCTGACGTATAGCTTGTGAAACAAGGGTTGGTTCCGCACTTCTTCATTTGCATCAGATTCCATCCACTGCTTTGGCTTGATTTTCCATCAGGCTACTAACACGCATTGCCAAAACGGTGATTTAACTTGCCTGCGTACGTAGGAATCCAACATACAGTCAACCCAAACATCTTTCACTCTCCGTAAATCACATTCTGCTGCTATTAGAATAACGTCAACAATTAGTATCCAATGATCCTAATGATCCGAAGAGATGACCTTAATGAGCCATTGTGTAGGCATAGTCAGGTTTTGGCTCCCAGGGTGCGTGATGCCCAGACCCCCATCTATCCTGGCAAAACAGACTATTTCCTCATGATTTTGAAAATAAACCCCTCATCCCGTTTCCCAAATGGTTTCCACAGGAACCGAGCCACCATTTTTCTTACCAGTTTTAGCTGCTATTTGCCTGACAGTTTAACCTTCCCCACAAACCAAAGGAGAGATAAGAGGGCTTCATTGAGCATCAAAACCCTTCCAAATAGCGAAACGTGCGGGGCAGGTCCCCATCTTGAAATCCGCTGGACAATTTCAGCTGCAATATGTCATCTTGTGCTTCTAGTAAGCAATCACTAATGGTTATTTGAACACCGAGATACCTTTCTGAGGATCCACCAGAGATCCTTTTCATGCCAGAGTCGACCGACAGGCAAAATTGAGAATATAAGAAGAAGATTGATTTGTGCCAATTGACCGCTGCCTAAGAGAGGTCAGCATACTCACTGAGGCACAATTTGAGAGCCTCTATGAAAGTCTTGGAATTCTCTGGTACTGTGAATAAATCATCTGCTAGGGCTTTGACTCTACATTCCACATGCACTCTGATACCACGAATGTTTGGGTGATCTCTAATATTGTTGATAAGGACTTCTAGGTGTAGTACAAAGATAAGAGGGGGGCAACCTTTCCTGAGGGACCTAGTAAGAGAGAAGGGTTGAGATACACACCAATTAATCATAACTAAAACTTTAGAAGGCATGTCAAGTGCGAATACCCAACTTCTGAACTTAGGTCCGGAACCGAGGTGCTTGAGCGTGGTCAAAACATACGTTTTATTCACTCTATCGTAGACCTTTAAAGGGGCAAAAAATAAGAGATTGAGGTCATGGTAGGAATACAAAATTTTAAAGATCAACCACATATAGCGACAAAATATTACATGAGGAAAAAATAAGGTTCATAAATCCGAATCTGACTTAAAGTTTCCTTTGTCCAACCTGATAATGCTCTTTAGCAATAATGTCCGATTGATAAATAATATAAAATATATTGACATGGTAAAAAAAAAAAGAAATCTCTTTAATTAAATATCATGACGTGTAGTAATACTTAGTTCAATGCTATAGGAAATGCCATACACTATATAGAGGAAGCCACATGACTTGACAAGGAAGAAAAATAAAAATAAGAAAAACTATAAGAATGTTAAAAGTATGTGAACATGAGATTTCAAAATTTATTATGATAGGAGTTTAGTTGGGTAATGACTAGTAGTTTACTATAAAAAATGACTATCATAAAGCGGGAAGATAATTAGGAAATAAAAAAATATTATTTGAAGGAAATATTGTGTCGATAATAACTACAAATAAGTAAATTATAATATAGAGGATCAAAATGTTATAGAAAATAATAAAAAAATTCATGCGGTGAAGACAAAATCTTTCTTTGTACAAAATGAATGATATGCTTAACTAAAAATGAAGGAAAAATGAATACGAATTCAACCGAGGTTGAAAAAGTAGATATTGCTCAACGAGATCAAACTTAAGTTACTGCTAGGTATAGGAAACTCGAAAGTTATCCTCCCCGTACACCGAATAGTAAACGAGCGTTTGTTTGACTCAGGTTCTTGTATGCTATAAATGTTAGAAACCGTGCGGTAAACAAAATAACCACGAAAACATTCATTGTTTTAAAATGCAAGCAGTCATGCCACACAAGTTCCGTATAATTCGGTATTACTTGCTCTTGCAATTAGTCGTGTTGGAGAGTCGATGTCCCATCTTGGGGGAATGGTCCCTGTCTCATTAAGGTCCTCTTTGTAATGTGTTAAATTTTACGAAATCATAGATGTAGTGTTGGATATTGATGAAGTAGGATACTTTAACACAATATCCTTATTACTGCAAAATGTGTGATAATATTTATTCATTTTTTTTTAGGGAGGGAGTTAAGGTGAATAATGGTGCATGACATGTGAAAAAAATGTAAGGACAACAATTTTAAATTAAGAAAGAAAAAAAATAGTTGCAATGGTTTTGACTACGTTACCAGAGTGCTCCGAGATTTCTTACCTGAATCTGCTAAAAACTAATAATAATAATAATAAAATAAATATAATACTAGGTTACCAGAGTGGTCCGGGGTCACTTGCCCGGCTGGGCCATAAAGAATAAAAATAAAAAATTATTTTTATATTTTACTTTTTATTTTAAATTTGGTAAAAAATTTCGATGTGACCCTGAGACAAAAGTTGTTCAGTTGATTTTTCTGCATAAGATAGTTTTTTTTCGGATTTTTTCTAGGCTACCAGAGTGGTCGGGGGTCACTTGCCCGGCCGGGCCAATATATTATATATATATATATTTTTTATTTTTTATTTTTATTTTAATTTCGGTGAAGAATTTCAATGTGACCCTCAGGCAAAAGTTGTTCAGTTGATTTTTCTGCATAACATAGTTTTTTTTCGGATGGTTTTTTTTTTTTTTTT
>BFEA01000819.1:106717-131042 GCA_003427395.1 Chara braunii | reverse complement strand
TTTTTTTTTTTTTTTTTTTTTTTTTCTGGGACCTTCCCTTGTCCTTGCACGGGCTGGCTAGCCGGGACCCGGGCGGCCCGGCTGGTAGCCTAGCTATAATAATAATATATATTTTTTATTTTTTATTTGACTAAAAAAAATTGATGTAACTCTAAGACAAAAGTTATTCAGTTTATTTTTCTTCATAATATAGTTGAAAGTTTTCAGATGTTTTGAATTTTTTTTTTTACAGGGGTTTTCTTAGCCTCTTGCTCGCCTCGACCACGTAAGCAATTAAGGCTCGGACTACCTTGTTGGTAACGCAGGTTTTTTGGGTACCAAGAAAATATTAAGGTAGGAATGGGTGAGGTGACCTCGTTATTAAAAAAAAAAAAAAAATGACTTATGGTATTTTTTTTTTTTTTTTAATGTCTATCAAAAATATGTTTATTTGTGCTCTATCCCTTAAACAACCAGCTTACACTAACATGCAACTTTGTCAACAATTCAGATTAAAATAATATCATGAACATCACTTCCACGTCCACATCTTTTCAGTATGTCCTACTAACATCGGCTTAAGTGTTTGAGATGCATGAATATGTATAATTGTTCAAACTTGGATAAAAGTTTGTGATTTGTCTCAATACATATTCAACATGCTGCAAGGTTTGCCAGCCCTTTGATAAAGCCCCACTGAAAAAGAGTGTCCATTGGAAGAACATGCAAATATAAACTGTCATTCTGACGGCCAAAGCACAAATAAATGCGTCTTTGAGAGATAAAATATCCCCTTTGTACTATCATTTTCTACACCAACTTTTGTTTTCTGTTTAGGATTTTTTTTTTCTTGCCCCCGAACGATTCTTTTATTTGCATTATGCCCCGACTTCCACTGGGATGCCTTTTCAACATGATGCCCCTTTGTCATGCACACAATATTAAAACTCTCTCTCTCTCTCTGGAGACAAAAAACACAAGCACGCCTTTATTGTCTGACACACGCATACCATGGCGCTAGTTGTTTTTAAGAGAGAGAGGGAGAGAGAAAAAGAAAGGCAAAATCATAAATCTTTGTCTGTTTGTTTGTCTGATTATCTCCATCTCTCTATTTGTAGACACAAAAAAAATGATGATGGTCTTTTGTACAGACAAAAGAAAAATGATGATGGCCTATCACTACCATCATGATTATCATGATTATCATCCTGATGTGATGATTATCAATTTATCATCATGATAGTGATAACTATCATCAATGACATGATGATTGTGATTATACCAAGATGATGACGATTAACACAACTGCAACGACTACGGCGATGACGACTCACGTATACCGGGTTTGTGTGTTTGTCTAAGAGAGAGAAGAGAGAGAGTGGATAGGGAGGGAAATAGTGGGTCCGGGAAGCTGTTGGTGCCCTCTAAGGGCTAGGGGCACAACAAAAAGTTTTCCGCTATTGGTAGGGGCAAATTGCAACGACCATTTGAGAGGGGCATCCGGAATAGTTGCCGCTATGGATCCATATGATGTCGAGAGTATTTCACAAATTCAACCATTGTCAAATGACATCCCAGTGTAAGGCCGTTGTCCGAGGGACACAAGGCAAATAAAGGCATCGCCAAGGGCCATAGCAAAACGTTTCTTTTTCAGAAAGGCGGCCTTCCTCGTCTACCTGAATGGCCCCAAGTAATTTAGAAGGATTTTGGGGATAGCCGCACCACTCACCAAATAGACAAGAGACAAAAATATGACTGTTTTTTTTTTTTTTTTAAATAAACAAAAGGGTAGACCATTCCATTATAACCTGGAATTGGATCCGACATCCCTCGCAAAACTGCCACAGGCTTACGAGGCTGAGCGAGGTCCTCCAGGTCAAACTCATCCCCGACCACGACATGTAAAATGCACCAACACGGGTGGTCTGACAAACTCTAAGAAAATTGACAGAAACTAACCCCGATCTCCTAATTACAAAGAGAACGAAGCCCAAATCTCACCTGTCCTCTAATTTACTATCCGAGTTGAATTCCCAATCGTTAATTCCTACGCCCAATATAACAAACCCTAACTAAGCAAATATGCACCCAACTCATACCCCAATTTAACCCAAATGCGAAATAAAGACAAAATCTCAACCTATCCATTGATCTACTATCCTACTTTGACTCTCACTTGTTAATTCCAATGCCCAACAAAACAAACCCTAACTGAACAGATCCCATCTAATACAGACCAAGAAACTTCAATTTTAGAATCAATCACCAACGGCTAATTACCCAATCAAATCAGTACCAGTTCAACGAATTAACTACCTGCCATTCACATAATCAAGAGAGCTTTTACTAATTCACAAAAGGAAACAAACACTCATCAATACCAACGACTAATTACCCATCCGAACAAACACAAAGTCAACCTACAGCTAACAGCTGTTCACAAAACTAAGACAACATTCCCACCAATTCGGAAATAAATACAAACATGCGTTTATCGTCAACACCACAATTATAAGGATTCATACTTGCCCAAAATTAACAACAAACGTGCCCAAGCCAACAACTAAACTGAAACTAATCCACAAAAAGGAGACCATACTACTCTACACCCAACCTTAGCATACTCACGACACTCAAACTAATGATTGCAACCAGAGGAACTCATCCCATAATCTGACAATTCATCAAAGAGATTTTAAGCAACATCCCGACTGAAGTAGGAGTGTCGACGACGATGGATGATATAAGTCGCAACTTGAAGTCCTTTGTCAGCAATAGTGGATGATACTAGTCGCAACACAGGTCCGTTGTCTTTCTCCCGAAAGTCGGCATTTGTTATGCACTCTCCTTCTTCATCCTCAGATCAGCATTGAGGTCATAACCGCAACAACTCAAATGACGCTATCGTTTTTTGTATCTATAATCAGTGGGCCAAGCCCCTGATTAGGTCGCAATACTGATATGTACGATTTGCAGATCTTGCCCGTCGACCAGCCTCATATCCCTCCCCCTCATTTCACGGTTAAACAAGGATTAATACTAACTCTCGTCAGCCAAGTTCAGGCTATGGCAGGTGCATGGTAGTGCTTCCTCGAAGCGGTCTCCACATCAGCGCCCGCGCGCTCTAATTCCTCCCCGCCTCTGCCACTCCCAACAACAAGCTTTGGCTAGATTCTACCTCAAGATTTATTCCCATTTTGCACTCCCCCCCCCCCCCCCCCCCCCAGTTTTTTTTAGTGGTGCTGCAAGGCCCTTTATCTCACCATCTGGTTCGGTATGCATATCCACAGTGCCAATTGAGGTTCTGGGCTCATAGTTGGAGCAAGATAATCCGATTGTCCCTCGTCTCTTCTTGGATAATGTATTTGCCTTGCAGTGAGAACTGGGAAAGGGGCACGTAAGCACAATTTCCTTTACTCGTAAAGTGGCGTGTGACGCTGTTTTCAGATAAAAAAAATGGTTTTCCAAAAAAATTCAGATTTTAGAAACTCTTTTTCTATGAATTACACCACCAGTCCCTGCAGCACGACTGTCACCGAGAAGGCTCTACGAAGTCTGGAGGCATGTAATCCACCGATGCAGCTGATGGATTTTGTTGACGGGCGCCTGCAGGTAGCGGTGCAAAATCCTTTTCTGGGTTCTCCCATCAGCCAATGGGCCGGGAGCCAGCTAATTCATCACCTCTTTTTCAGGATGGGTTCTTTTGTCAGAGGATGGGCTGGGTCCTCTGAAGGTCTTCACTGGCAGTATACACAACTCCATTTCCTTTTCGACGGAGTTTGTGTGCACACTAACCACTGTACCAGCATCCAGTTGATGTAGCTCGGTGGTTAGAGCACCCGTTGGAAATGCGCATTGTGGTATAAGGTTGCGGGTTCAAAACGCAATTGCAGCCTTGCGCATGGACACCGACAGGGCGCTAGAATGACACACGGCTGGATACCCCCCCCTTGGGCTGACGCACAATAACTTGAAGCTTATACAGACACTGCATGCGCACCACCCGAGTGGCAAGGGGTTGTCCATCATGTTGTATGTCGGGTCTTAATATTGTGTGGGTTGCTTGTGGTTGTTGCTCATCGTTGTTCTGTTGATCTCCCCAGTCTGGCATATCACACATAGGGGCCGTTTGCGATTCTCACTCAAATGGTAGAGTTTTCAGGTCACATATCATAGATCACGGGTTCAAGTCTGGCTTGGGACTTTGGGCGGGGTTTTGTCTAGCTTGCCCTGTCATATCTTCAAACGAACGCATAGTTCCCTCTACATAGTACTGCACATATCTGGTCTTCAGGCACACATATCTTGCTATACGATTAAACAAAGCACACATAGCCTTCCGACTGACACAAAAACATGGGCCTGTGTGCCCATATGACGCCCAACCTCACGCCCGACGCGACTTCTTGATCGGAGTGGGATGGGGGCCTGGAAGTGCGAAAAGGGGTGTGCCAAGGATTTTAGGAAAGTGGGGGGGTGGAGTCCCATGTTGGAACTGAGATCTCCTGTGGCAAGTTTCGGGGGGTATAGGCGCAAAGACGGGGTACTCAGAAGGGAGGCTGCTGATGTCGTGCAGCATAAGGGAGATGACATGCGCAGTGCATCTCAAGCCAAAGATCCGGGGCACTTTTCCGCTATCGCCGTACTGATAGATCTAAACACTCTTGCATTCTCGAACAAAATCCCAACAACATTGCCCCGAAAAGAAATGAGAATCACCATCTCCTCTGATTTTGCCTTCGTGGCCGGTTGTGCGACTCAATCAGTCGCCGGCGCCCCTCGGCTTCGGTTCGGGCTTGCCGAGCGAATTCCGAGGCTCGATAGGTCTGGTGCCGCCGACACTTTTCGCACTGTCTGCGGGGCCAATAGCGGGCTATGGAATTCCATGGCACCACCGTGAGTTGGTGATATGGAAGGAGGAGGTGGAAGGGAGGGAAGTTGGTAGTAATAACGACGAAGCCGAGGGATATGAAGTATTGCGTGTTATAAGTTTTCGGGTAGTCGGGGCCCCTGGGGTCGTTAGTTATGACACAGTGAAACTCCCTTGCGCATAATCGGTCGTTTTCTGTTAGACAGGGGAATTCCGGGTTCCTCAAGTTCCCCCGCTTTCGGAGTTGTTCACCTTCCCAGTACTCGCGGTATTCCGGGTACCTCAAACTTTCGCGATCAGACATCCATGAGGGAAATTTTGCAGCCATGTCTGTTTAGAAAGTTCGTTCCCCTGCATTCTCATACGGAGCTCCGGGCTGACTCACGTGGGCGAGCACGTACGTAACGACTCGGTTTCCTCGAGATCGCGGTCATACGCGAGCATGCACGTGGGAAATAGCGGGGAGGTTCAACAAGTCGATCGCATTCAACATGCATGCAAATATCGTATCCCTGCGGCATCGGGTGAGATCAGATCATCACATATCATACATGTGACCAAAGGAGGGGAGAGAGGGGGGGGGGGAGAAGAAGAAGAAGAAGAAGAAGAAGAAGAAGAAAAAGAAGAAGAAGAAGAAGAAGAAAAAGATCGCCAACTTCTTATATTACTCGTGTTGATCGAAAGTTAACGACTAAACCAAAACATCATGATCCGTAATTGAGCATATGACTTACGCAAATGAGCAGTAGACAGAGTCGAAACGGACATCGCAAAACAAGATTTGAAAATCTGAAAAGAGCGCTAATAAAGGGGACTCACATTCATTCCATGCATACATACAAAATACAAACGACAAGGAAAATCCGAGGCGATTTACAAAAGAAGTCCAAAAAGAATACCGTAATAAAATCGACCATATCTGGATTCAAAATTATACAGAGGAACAAAGGAAAAGAAGGAAACAACGAAAAAAACCTCATCCCGCACCCACACGACTGCTCTCTCTCTCTCTCTCTCTCTCTCTCTCTCTCTCTCTCTCTCTCACTCTCTCTCTCTCTCCGTGCCCTCGATGGGCTCAGTCCGTCGCTGCACATCCACACAGAGTTGTCACCCCGCTTGGTTCGAGCATGCACGCCAGATTCGCCCGTGTGCCACAGTCCGTCGTGGCCCCTCACGTCAACCCCGCACACCCGGCACCAGCTCGTCGGATGGCCTAACTTTCACACTCACTCACCTTTCAACTTGCTCATTAGCCGACCCTCACCGATCACACTAAGCTTGAAATTCTTAGAGAGACAACTAATCGCGCTTGCGAAATTTATAGCATGCATCCCTGCGCGACAGGTACGAGATTAAGCCCAGGTGGTCGAGAGGAGAGAAGAGGAAGTGCCTATATCTGCATGGCCAGGCCACGGCGTGGGGGTCGTAGCCACACTCCACGCGTCGATCCGGTCATGCAAGCGCTCCGGTCAAATAGAACAGAGTGCGCATGGCGAGGAAGAAGGAGAAGGCGGGTAAAGATGAGGGAATCCAAGAAATAAGAAAGATACAATTGCAATCGCGCCCGCCAAAAATGACAGTTACACAAGATTAAGGGCGCGATCTAGTCGGAGCCCAGTTCCCGGCGCAGCAAGATGCGCACAAGTGTGGCGCAACAAAATTCAGAGTACCTAAATTCCTATCCTAAGTCCTAATTGCAAAGAGAAATTCCGAAAAGGCAGAAAGAAAAAAACAATTTCGTGAGCCCATCAGTTGAAAATTCAAAAACGATATTCCCTCGCGATGATCCCGCCAAAATCCCCAGTGCTCACAGCAAAACAAGAAAGAAGCTATGGTACAGTTATTTCTCGCGCCCATCATGGCGCGACCACCCAACTGTTGGTACATGATTTTCCCGACACCGATCCGACAACTTTCAACAGAAAACGAAAAGAAACGAGGGCATGCATGCAACTTAGCCCGCCCGACCCATCTTTCCACAACTCACCCCTTCGACCCGTCGCATTCCCCCAAGTAGCTTCGCGCAGAAAGTCGCGCGATCTCAGAAAGTGGTTCGTCACACCCATACAAACATACATAGCCTCTGGCCACACACATATACACACAACTACGATACTGGGCTAGGGGATTCTATCAGGTATCTGACGGGGTCTACGTAGGTATGGCTTAGCTGTAGGGTAGAGTAGGGATATAAGTCGCTCCGGCTAGTTTGAGTTCCGCCCAGCCTTGGGTAAGCTAGGGGAAGGACGGTAGGATGTGTCCCCGGACGCTGGCCTGCCTTGCTTAGGTAATCCTGCTGGGTAGACTCTCCGAATCGGGCCTATAGAAGATTGCATGAGCGTGGCGTCCGAAGTTTCCGTATTGCAAGGTTCGTTTGCTTCCGCTTCCATTAGGGCTGGGAGGTTGGCCCAACCTTGGTGCTTGTCACTGCTGTCTGATCCAAGTTGCCCTCCATACTGGTAGGGTGATGGTCCTGAGTGCTGGTCACAATGAGGTAGGATAGTAGGAACAGGGGGTGCACTAATAGTATTAACGTGGGGATGGGTAGGGTAACTGGCCTATCCTGTCAGGACAACCATTGGTTGCCGCTACCAGCAATCACCGCGGGTCTGGTCCTTAGCATCTACAACACCCTGGGCTTTATTATTATTATTTTCTTTAAAAGAAAAAACAGCATCTGGATTTTGCCCCCCCCCTTTTTCCCCTCCAGGTCGCAATATTCAGACGCTGTTACAGTGATTCGTGTTCACACAAAGGTGGTGCTGCTTGTGTGTGATTGGACGAGACATTCCATGTGTTGCTATTCTGTGTTGAAACAACCATACCTGCGCTATTCTGCCGCTATCACTGTGCCACTCTTTGCCACACATGATTGAAAACCTCGCGATGTTCGTATAATCGGGCACTAGTGGGGCCCGACCCCTGAGCCCTGATATAAAAACTTAAAGAAAAGAAAAAGAAAACCAGTGCCATCTGAGCTAGTGCCGTTGGTATAGTGAAGGCATGCTCACACTAAGGCCTTTTATAGCATTTTGCAAATATTTGATGGTTGGGGCCCTTGGGGGAACTTGGGGCTGTCTTAAAAAAAAAAAAAAAAAAAAAAAAAAAAACACTATTATTATTAAAGGTCAATTCTTTTAAGCCCGTCCAATTCAATTACCTATCAAATTTGGACAGGACGGCCGTCCAGACCTTTTTATTGTCATTATTATCATTGTAGTATTACCAGGAGCCCCGTAGCAGCCACAACCGTGTTCAACTACGGAACATGCGGGAGCTGCACCCACCAGCAGGTGTGATACCTGCTTCAGCAGGTGGGCGATACCGGCCAGGGGTCAACCGGTAGCATCAGGACCGAGCGTCTTAGACAGGCCAGTCACTGTGCCTCCCCTCCGGTCCCGTCCCCCTACGAACATCAATAGTTTGCTAAATGCCAATCTGGGGGACCAACGATCTATCTCTAGGTGGCGAGGGCCAACTTGAAGCTTGCCCAGAAAGGTACACGAGGCCAATGGGGATTGAACCCAAGACCTCCTAAATGCCACTTGTGTGCCTTACCAACTGAGCTACCTTCTTCCCGCCAAACATAACGCATATGTGTCGTAAACGAATACATCGCATATGTGTGCTATTCGAACAACCCTAATTTTCGAATACAACGCGTATGCGTTCTATTCATTTTTTTTTTAATTTTAAAATTTGAATAAAACACATATGTGTTATGTTCGGGGGAAGAAGGTAGGTCGCTGAATGTTGGGCAAGTAGCACGACGCATGAAAAGTTGCAAAGTTAGCAAATGGGGTATCAAATGTCAGCGGCCTAGCGAGCCCCGAAAAAAGGGCATTTTGCTACCACCTCTGGAGGTGGTAGCAAATTCTTTTTTTGAGTTTGTCATTTCGTGAAAGGAAATTTTGGCGCGTTTATCAACTGCTCCAAGCCAGAGGGGAAAAAAAAAAAAAAAGTTGCAGGATTTGACCTTTGCGTCGTGTGACCACGAGAGACACAATTTCAACAATTCGGTAATAACTTATAAGTCCCACTCTTGTACTTGTCGATTCGCTCCCGCTGTGTGACTGGGCGGGGTAGTACTTCACCAAAAACCGGATTGAAAATTTCACAGATTTTACTGCTATGACACGGCTGAGGGCACACTCACACGGGGACCTAAGTTCCCCAAATTCCCCCCCAAAAGGGAAAAGTTCGGTCACACGGATCTACCAAATTCGCAAACGTACTATTCCTGTGCCCATTTGTCAGCGGCCTGGGAAGCCGCGGGGCAAGGGATTTTGCGGTCACCTTTGGAGGTGACCGCAAATGCCCTATTTCATTTTTCACATTTTTTTTGAAAATTGGCAAAAATTCGTTCATAAAAGTTTTTGCACTATTTTTCGATGGCGTCGTGTGACCAGCCAAGTACCAGTTCCCCATTTCTCCAGACAGCTGCGACCTTGTCCCATCTGAAAAGGTACAACAGTGTGACGTGAACCATGCCCAAAACCTCAAATCGGTCCTTCCCAAATCCGCATATTTTGCGGATATTTTGCGGATTTGGGGTCGCCGTGTGAATATACCCTGAGTACACTCCGAGGAGGTGAATTATTTTCCTCCTTTTATCTGTCCTTGGAACTTTCCCGCTTCCCCTGACAAATCAATGGTCAACAGCTCGAGCTGTGACAAAAGCATACAAGATGAGGAACAAATCGCACAGCGAGGGTATTTTTACATAGGGTAAGTTAAAAAAATAGGGCCTTCGCGGTAGTCGCACAACAAAAATATTGGTGGGGCCTGCATGTTCTCTCGTAAACACGGTTCTGGCTGCTACGGGGTTCCCCGTATGCCTACAATTAGGATTAGGAGTAGTGGTAGGTAGGTAGTGTGAGGTGAAATTGATAGGAAAAAAAAGAACAAAAAAAATAGTGGCGGGGCCCAAGTGTCTTTGCAAAAATACATCTTTGGTTGCAGCTCTACACAACAAAAATATTATTTGCGGCCGGGGTCCCACTTTCGTTGCAAAAATACGTCTTTCTTTCGGACCCCGACAACATTTCAGCTGGGAAATTTGAAAAACGCGCTATTTCTGCAATTACCTTATTTATGGGACGGTAAGTTTGAAAAAATACCAGCCATAGTCAACCACTGAGTCTATCACCGGAATGTCGTTGACCACGAAGCGCCTAGCCGAAGCGCCTGGTCAAACATTTCGTGGTCGTTGCCCGGATCATACTGGGAAGGTTGCCTTACTTAGTAAAAAAAACAAAAAGAAAAACATTGGGGTAACTTCGACGCAGTCACCAAAACAGTTTGTAATTGCATTTGAAACTGCGTTTTAACAGTTTAGTCAGGGCCCCAGTTTCAATTGCAGTTGAAACTCTGTCTGCCTTTCGGTAGCAGTTCAGTCAGGGCCCTCTTCTATCCACGAACATCATATATATATAATAAAAAAAAAAACATCCCTTATGTTGTGATTGCAGTTCGATACAGGATGCTACCGTACTTGTCCGAAACTGAATGAAGCGAGGCAGTTAGCTGCCTCGCGTGGAATCCGCCCTGCCTGGCTAGCAGGGTGCTACAAGGACCTCACAACAAGAAACAAAAAAGGAAAAAGAGGGCCTTCACGTTGTTCGTACAAGGGATCGCCGTAGGGCTGTACAGTCAGCCTATCATATGAAGCTCCTTCTCGCACTATCCTGGGATGACGTTCATCCGCGAGTAGTGGGTGAGTGAGAAGCCTCTTCCTCCGCCTCTCTATATGCCTTTGCTATCTATTGTTGACTACGTTACGTGCTGACGTGTTCAGGAAGAATCGAGATCACTTGACGACGGTGACTTCCGGGTTGGCTCCGACCGGGATCACTGGCAAGGCTCGCCAATATCGACTTGGATGGTAACCTCTTTCGCCCTTTCTCCCACAATGGTTTGAATTGGGCAATTATTTTTTTGAGTGTTCTCTGAGTCTTTGACTAACACGTACGAGTATTGAATAGGCCTGCATGAGAATGGAGCACAGGGTTGACCCCCCGTTATCCATCGACCCAGCTTTCAGGGCGCAAGTACGGGAAATGTTTGAGGCTTGCTTTCTGGACGGGAAACTGCCTAAAGGTTTAAACCATGGAGGAATTGACTGTGGCCCATACCACTCCAAATTGAAAATCGATCCACGAATTAGAGCGATTCAGGACGAGTGGCTGAATGAGCAAGTGGTCTTACTGGTTTTTGAAAACGAAGCAGGCACCCTGCCGGTGCCAGTTAAAAAATAGATGGTACGTGTTTTTATGAGGCAGTTTGGTTAAGAGTAGGATTGATCGCAAACGATTACAAGAAAGGCTACTTCATTCATGAAGGAAAGAACCTCGCCAAATACATTACAGGGTCAAAGCAGCACGCGGACTTGATGAAAAGCGTGGGGGACGACAAAATTGAATTTGAGAACTCGATTTACCGAGTGGAGTTTCGCCCCTACTTAACCCCAAGCGAACTGGAAAAACTTAAGGAAGCAATGAAGATTGACTTTTTTTGGATCCGCTGCCTCAATGTGTCAGCGACCGCGATCTTTCACCTTCGTTTCCACATTGAGAAAACAATGGGCAAGGTTCTTAAAATGCACGATTACCAACCCAACAAAGACGAGCCGTCTATCGCAAACATTCGCTTTGACCTTGAGTCCATTGCGAGATTTTCCTTTCATAGGTCGTTAACGATTGAATTGTCGGAAGAGGAATCTGTGGTAGTAGACGTGGTCAATGCCTCCACCCCATACTGCTGTCATTGCAGATGGTGGTTTCATTACGATGACGACTGCAGAAATGCGTCAAGAAACAAAGAACCGAAGCCACGAGAGGAACTTCGGGATCTGAGAGTTGGGCGGCAGCGTCGCAAACAAACGCCACATAATAGAACAAAGACCAGTTGTTCGTCATAGCTCGGGAGCAGGGACTTTCGCCCCCCTCCTCCTTCGATCTCATCGTACACCTCAACATTTACTAACAAATTGTACGATACATTTTCGCACTTGGGATACACTTGGCGCCCCAAGGGCCACACAGGGGAAGAGCAGGGGGAAAAATTGGCCCCGACAACATTAATGGAAATTCATAAATCGGGAGAAATCGATGATATTCAAATTGAATTCGAGTAGAACAGAGAACTGACACTTGGAATATCATACCTGAATGAACTCAATGAAGACGTTATGGAGGTAGTCCCATCGGGGGAGGAAAACCTACTGGCCCTCATAACATTGGATGGCACGGAGACCAAAGCATCCCACAAAGCAAGCACATCTGAAAAATCATCTAATAAGAGGGCGAGGAAAACAGAGTCTGGTAAGGAAATTCCTACACGATGTAACTCTTCGGATGGTTCAGAGCCAGACCACCAGCAAGAGGACTTGGTACAGGCCCCCGATGGCGGAGAGGTATCCCAAGCCAGGAATCTAACCCTTAGTGAAGGTCCGCGAGTGGAAACCTTGGGCAAAGGACAATCTGCTTCCGACTACGTAGTGTCAATTTTTTGCGTTCCTTCTAATAAGGGACCAATGACTTTGGTTTTTAAAAATTAGAATGATTGCAGATCCTTCCTGGTCACGGCTATCACGGAAGATCCTACAGAAGCTTCAGTGGCCATGTCTACGAAACAGTTAGTTCAGAATAAATTCCGCAGCCGTCTGATCCCAGGGTTGAAAATGGTCTGCCATCTTATTTCGAACACTACAGGCCAGAAGCTGGCCTTCTTATACGCCTTCTTGGACATCGGCCGCTGAGCAGGGATCAACTTAAGAAACTGAATATCTCTTTTGTTCCTCTGCTCAAATTGGCCAACCATGAGAATCTGGAACTGAAAGGCATCCAATTTGTGGATGGCATCACTGCGGAGACCCTGGCTCGAAACCTGATCCAATCAAACAGGAAAATACCTTTCTCCCCCCAATTGAACTCCACTCTGAGACTGAACTGACCTACTCCAGTTGTGAAAAAAAAGGGCAGACGGAAAAAGTATGGGTCTCAACAGGGTACCTCTGACCGGATCCATCACACAATCGGGCGCATAGGCAGTCATGCGAAATAGATTGCCTATTGTCGCTTGGAATGTCCAAGGCTTGGGTGACACGAATAACAGACACAAAAAGGCCCGCCTGCGTACATGGATGTACGAGGCAGACGCCAAGATAACTCTCATCCAGGAAACCAAACTTAATGAAGATAAAATTCGAGAAATGAGACAATGGTGGTCTGGTACCCAGGTGTGGTCCCCAACAATTGGAACTAAAGGGGGCACGACTATCCTCTTTCGCCAGGACTTTCTTACTGGAATCATAGACTCCGCTTTTGACGTATGGAGGTGCTGGTGTTGGGTAAAAGCGGAAATCGACTCTGAACCATGAATTTTTATGTCTATTTATGTGCCAGTAGACTACAAGGAACGAATTCAGTTCATAGCTGAACTGTCGGAACTGTTGCCAGATACACAAAACTTGGTTATTGGGGCAGATTGGAACACAATTTTAAACCCAGGTTTAGACTCTCCGACAGTTTCAAATCTGCGTAGAGATTCTTTATTGCTTCATGAGTTCATGAAAACCAACGAATTAACAAATGCTTATAGGATTTTGAACCCGGAGGTATCTGGATATACTTGGTTTGACACCTCAAGCGGGCCTTATCTCCCCGTCGATTGGATTATGTCCTGATGCAGTGAGTCCCATGGTAGAGCCGCCTGTCAGCGGAAGTTAAAGCCTCCTCTTTGTCGGACCACTCGCCAGTCCGCTTTGAAGTACAGTTGGGGGGTGATACAGACAGAGGGCAGGGTTATTTTCGGTTAAATGTTTCTCATTTGGAAGACGAGGCCCTGAAAGAATGGATGAATCGTATAATTTTTAATTGGAAAAAAAACAACTCACCTTTGTTCTAATCCCCAATAGTGGTATGATGGGGTCATGGCAGCAATGCAAGAAGCATGTAGTAGTACTTACTCCAGAATTAAGAGCGGCAAACAGAACATACAAATTAGACAATGGCAGACAGACGTAATGACAACAGAACAACAGTTAGGCAGACATCCTATCTCCGATTTGTATTGGATGCAGAAGCGTTCTGCAGCCCTGTCAAACTTGAAAGCACAAAAAATAAAGGCCGAGGAACAACGAATAGAATGGCTGCGAATAAGGGGAATGACACACTATGATCACATGACTAAAGAGACGTTTCAAGCGCTGATGAAATCAGTGGCCAGACCCCTGATGAAAGAATTGGACCACCCCTTTTCACCGTCTGCACCCGTAGCAGAGAGCTCCATTGAAATATGCCAATACACAAGAGAGTATTTTAGCGATAGCTTGTCTACCCGGCTGCCTTTTGACCAACCGGATACAGACTTGAGAGATTTCTCTGACTTTTGGAGATTCTCTCAAAAAACGCTTCCTTTGTATGCTGCATTAGAGTTGGATCGACCTCTAACAATGGAGGAACTTGAAACTGCAGCTTATGTGATGGCCAAAAGGAAAGTCCCTGGGCCAGATGGCCTGCCGGTTGAATTCATTATTGCCTTTTGGGACTTCTTTGGCCCAGTTTTAACTGACCTTTTTAATAAAGTTTGGTCGGGGAGTTTCTTCCCAGTTCAATGGTCTAAGGGGTCATATCACTTCTCTATAAGAAAGAAAGAAAAAAGAAAATTCGAAATTTGAGGCCTATATCGTTATTAAACGCGATGTACAAACTTTTGGCAAAAGCCATAACTTTACGTTTGGCCAAATATCTACCCCTGCTGACGGGACAAGAATAAGTGGTTTTTGTTAAAGGTCGGTCTATTCATGAGAATATCATCACAACCCTCCAGACCATTGAGATTATAGTTAAAGAGAAAAGTGATATTGCCATTATTTTATTAGATATAGAAAAAGCATATGACAAAGTGGGCTGGACCTTTGTCCAGACGACCTTGAAGCATATGCACTTCGGTCCAAATATTTGTTCATGGGTACGAGCCATGTACTCAAAAGCTTCTACCAAGGTAATGATAAACGGGCACTGCTCCGAACCTTTCCGCCTGTCTCGTTCGTTGCGACAAGGCTGTCCCCTGGCCCCCTTGCTCTTCGTGGTTCACCTCGAGGTGTTGCTTGATAATATCAAACATAATCCACAAATATCAGGCCTCAAGGTCACCAGGGGCATTGAGTGGAAGGTGGGGGCCATCGCGGATGACCTCACAGTCTGTGCAGAAAACGACCCACAAGTGCTCGCCGAGGTACAGTGTGTACTAATAAAATACTGCGATTTAGCAAAAGCCTCAGTGAACTGGTCAAAATCCTTATATTTATTGCCTAATCCTTATCATCTGTGTGTAGACTGGGGTATGAAGAGTGTTCCAGGCGATTCCTCAGAATGCTTTCTGGGAGTACAGGTTTCTACATCAAACTGTGCATCTTTTCAAGATCAACTGCTGATGGAGAAAGTGATAACACGCATCTCCAAATGGAACAGGCCGTTCATATCATCTCTCTTCGGCAGATCTCTTCTGTTAACAGCCGCTGCTTTCTCGATATTATGGTACGTGCTGGCAGTGCACCTCCTGGGGGAAGAAGCATATACCAGCATTAAGACCAAGGCCAAAAAATTGATTCGGAAGCCGTCTGCTTAGCCTTGTTAACCAGATGGCCAATTCGGGCGATGTTGGAAACAGAGAACAAGTACTGGATAGTGTTGAGGGAATACATTCTTAGTAAAGAATGAGATTTGTGCAACCCATCAGATGTATGGAGCTGTTTCATGTTGAATTCTTATTCCAACAGGCGTCCGAATTCGAACTTCTGGAGAGCAGTCTTGACAGCATGGAAGAAACTCAGACCAGCAATACATCATGAGCCCACATCCAAGGCGGAGGTCCTAGAAGAATTGCTGTTCGAGAATCAGTATCTTGTAGACGCACAAGGGGAACCCTTCTCAGCAGCAAACGAGCCGGGGAGCTTCGGGAGGCGTTGGATCGAAAAAAAAATCTGTCGGGTTAAAGATATCAGAACGACAGATAGCTCAGGCTGGCTTACAGAAAGGGAGTTGAGAACCCGATATCCGTACCTTAGAGATGCAGAATCGAAACTGCAAACCCTACGTGTAGCAATCCCATCCCACTGGAACCAAATGCTGGAATCTGAATTGTGCCCAGCAAAGGATAAATGGTATAGAAATGTGCGGGGTCAGTTAGACCACACCTTTCTTAGACTGATTGAGGGTGTCCAAGGAGATCCGCCATTACTGCAAACATGGGCAGCAAACACGGGCTGAGAGGAAGAGCTTCCCCTGAGATTTGAGTCAAAAGTCTCAGCTACGGGTCCATTAGAGTTAGAACAGTGTAGAGTAGTTAAATATTGATAAACACGGGATATCTCACCCGCGGGTGAAATTTAGAGGCTCAGCCCTGTCATCTCTCAAGGTGGACCCACTCGGTGGGCCTGGAACTTATCGCGCCAACATCACAGAACCAAATTTCCTATGCACCTTTATACATCTAAGATTGACACAAGTCTGCTAAGGGAGAGGGCTCCCTTGTCCCCTTACGATCTGGTAAGCAAGTAGTATAGACAACAATTGAGCTAGGTGGACTATGATAACAACAGAAAAATTCCCATGAGAAATGAAAGTTGAAAAAACATTCCATTAAAAAAAAATCCTTCATATTTATAAATTATCATTCCAACGTTCGTCCAATTCTAAAATTTCCAATTTAATTTGATAAGTTCCCGTCTAAATATGAGTTTTCCCTTCCAACCCCACCTATTTGTTCAAGATGGAATGAAAGTCTGGACAAGTTTATGAAATGTTTTAATTAGACTTTCATTCTACTACAACAAATATCGTCTAATTTAGATTGGATTAACCTATTTATGACTGAAAATCCTTATTTAGAATATCAGTCCAATTAAAATATTTCATGAACTCATCCAGACTTTCATTCCATCTCTAGCATGCAGTTCAAATAAGAAGGGATACCCCATTCTTGGAAGGAAAGTTCTTAAGTAAGACGGAAAATTTTAAAATTGGAATGACATTTTTTAAGATGGAATGAAAATTTAGAATTTAGAATGTAATTTTGCTCTAGAATGATTATTTAATTCTGGGAAATTTTTCTGTTTAAGGCGATACAGGAGAAGCATTGGCAGCTACTGAAGAAACTACCAGCGGAAAGACTAGGGAGTTTGTTGTGGCAACAATCTATGTTGGTTATCCCTACGACAACCTTTTTGCCAAGTAGGGGAATTAATATATCAACACGGTGCCGGGGTTTGGACCCTGTAACATGTTTAGGGGTTTGCCGCTAAAGGAATTGTCGAGGGAGAAAGGCACTTCCTATCCGTCAGAACTAGGTTGGTCGGTACTGGGGAGGGTTGTGGTGCCCTGTTACCCTAGCAGAGGAGGTTATGAGACCAGGTGAGTTCTGGTACGAGGATTGAAAGCCGGGACCGACGGCCCGCTTGTTGAGAGGGGGATTTTAGGATAGTTTGGTATTAATCTTTAGTTTCGACCCCCTTTTATGAATTTTATCCGGTTTGGCCGTTAGGAGGACTGCAGAATGTTTTAGGATTCTGGGGATGCTATCAACTTTTCCTGGGCTACTTTGAAGTTAAGCTCAACGATCTGCGATTGTTCGATGCCAGAACTTTGCTGGCCGGTGCTGGGGTGTCGCCCTGTAACCTGTTGACGCAGGAGCGTGAGGCCTGGTAGAGAGATCTGGGGATGCCTTGGGTTGGGCATCCCACGGGACAACCAAGGTTTGCTGCTGGGATGACGCTGGCAGAAGCTGGGGTGAGTTGTGTTGGCCTAGAAACCCAGCAAGAAGTGGGGGTGTGAGGCCTGGAAGAGCTCGGCCGGGAGTAAAACAACTTTGAGGAACTCTGGAAAGGTTTGTTAGGGAGTTCGAGAGTTTTTAAGCTTCTTTTATGACTTCGGTGGTCTGTTCTAAAAATAAACGAGATGAGTGGGAGAAGGAGATAGTGGGATATCATGCGTCCTACTAGTGAGGGGGTTAGCTGGTAGGATTGGAATAGGGTATAGCAGCAGTAGAGATGGTGGCTCTGCTGCAGTAAGTCTTGCCGGAGTGAGGTATAGAGGACTGGTGGGGGGGGGGGTTCTGAGTTGGCTTTTGAATTCTGCTTATTCTTAAAGCCTGTTGTAGTTATTTCCTAAGTAGCTCCAAAGTTTTGAGCCAAAAAAAAGAACGGGTGAGTGGGGAAGGAGATGGTGGGATATCATGCGTCCTACTACTGAGGGGGCTAGCTGGTAGGATGGGAATAGGGTATAGCAGCAGTGGAGATGGTGACTCTGCTGCAGTAAGTCTTGCCGGAGTGAGGAGAGAGAGAGAGAGAGAGAGAGAGAGAGAGAGAGAGAGAGAGAGAGAGAGAGAGAGAGAGAGAGAGAGAGAAGGGGGGGTTGCCACCTTACCTATAATTAGCGACTGGACAATACCAACAACCAGATGAGCAAAAATCGAATGAATCTTCCACTAGAATATGGAAATATACACCCCACATGTTGCCTTTTCCCCTCCCTTCAGTGGGTTTCAGGGTCTGCGCTCGTTCGTTCGATGAAAACGGGCAGCAGAGGTAAGTTCTTTTTGTTTTCTTTTTAGTATTTTTCCTTCCCACATTTTGTGGCCGTTGGACAGCAGGATGTGGGGGGGCGAAAACGGGCAAAAGGGGCAGAAACGAGGCAAACTGCCTCATGAAAAACTGTTAAAAAAAAAAAAAAAAAGGAAAGTTAATGAAACGAGGCAACTGCCTCGTGAAAAAAAAAAACAAAACGAAAAGAACAGCCTTTTCAGGCTGTATGGGAGCAAACCAGCTCCCCACCCAGGAAGCCACGAATAAAAGTGGCCGCGGGATCCAAGATCTTGCGGCTCACGACGTGCGCGTGTGAATGGGGCTGTGGGAACTGGCTGAAGATAGGAGGGAGTAAGAACGTGAGAGTTGGGAGGAGGAGGTCCTACTCCTCCCAAACTAACAACTGCCCTCCTCGTTTTCAGGGGAGGGCAAAGTAAAAAGAGGAGGGCTGTTGCATGCAACAGCATGCACCTGGCCAAGGAAGAAGCTAGGTGCAGTAAAAATTAGGAGTGAGGACACTTATCCTCACGTGGTGCTACCTGCCAGAGGTAACTGTCAGACTCCCGTTTTTGAAGGGAGCCTGGAAATTGAAGAGCCACTACTTAGCCTTTTCCTCGATGTATCTGCCCTGGAAAAAGGGTCCGGATACATCAAATTGAAAAGGGTTGTATCTTTTCAACCCTTTATTAGAAAAATAAAAGAAAAGCAGATTTGGAAATGGCAGGAGCCCAACTTTCTCGCCAGATTCCGAGATAGCTGGGAAAAAAAAAAAAAAAAAAAAGGGCAGTTAAAGAAACTGCCCCACAGTAAGGCTGTGGCTGTGGTGCGGTCACAGTCAACCCTGGATCTTGGCAGTTCTACGGCTCACAGTGAGCCCGCGATTTTGCCTGGGGGCTGGAATGACGTCCAACCCTCCTCAGCCACTATAAAACAGGCAGCTGCCCCCGAGCTGCCACACAAATGCACTCGTGATGCCAGTGTGTGACCAGGACACTTGAGTGCTGCTGGCTGCTGGAGCTGCTGCCTGAGGCAACGTGAGGAGAGGCTGGAGGTCTGCAGAGGAGCGCAAGGAGAAGAACCGGGCAGCCATAGCCAAGGTAGGGAGCACTCTGCTCCCCTCCCCTCTGGCTGGTGCTGGTCCCACGGGACAGACCCAATGACGCTGCGGGACTACGACAGTGCGGCACAGTGAAATTTGGGCCTGGGGCCCAAATTTTACTAATTTTGGCCTGCTGTTTTTTCACTGCGGTCGTACGGAAGTGCTGCCGAACTATTGCGGCGGCAACGCAGGTTTTTACAGCAGTGGTACGGAAGTGTTGCCAAAATTTTGCGGCGGCGACGCGGGTTTTTACAGTAGTGGTACGGAAGTGCTGCCGAAATTCTGCGGCGGCGACACGGTTTTTAACGGCAGTAATGTGAAAGCGCTACTCGATTTTTGCGGCAGTGGTTCTGGTTTTTCCGGCAGTGGTGCGGAAGCGCTGCTGGATTTTTGCGGCAGCGGTTCTAGTTTTTTCAGCGGTGGTGCGGAAGCGCTGCCGAATTTTTGCGGCGACGGTTTTGACTTTTCCGGCGGTGGTGCGGAAGTGCTGCCGGATTTTTTGCGGTGGTGGTTCTGTTTTTTTCAGCGGTGGTGCGAAAGCGCTGCAGGATTTTTGGCGGCCACTTCAGTTTTAACGGCGGTAGTGCGGGAGCGCTGCTGGATTTTTTTGCGGCGTCGGTGTTCTATTCTTGCAGTAACGGCAGTATCTGTGCACTAAGCGGAGGTGGGACGTTGACACAGAGGAGGTGCGTCAAAACGGTGTTTTATTTTGAAGTGGCGGTAACAGGGTAACGCCGCCTGAACATTGGAGGGTGATTGAGTGCTGAGAGGGTGCTCTAGCAGGCGGTCGTCACAAGAGAGTAGGGTCGATCACTTTGGTGACGATTGGGTACAACAACCTTCTCGTCAGGAGAGCAAAAAATTTATACGGTCTTCTTGAGTGTACCGTCCTAGTTGACCGACGTCCGCTTCGTATCTAGGAGATCAGCGCCCTGGGGACGAACGACGTTGGGTCCACTTGGCGTTAACCAAGTGACTCTTATACTGCAGCGAAACGAGCAAACGCCCTCGACTGACCTGCCTCTGCGATTGCATCTAAAAGCTTTCGCATGTGGGTCAGTAGCTCGGTAGGGATACGCCCCTAAGGGTGGTGACAACCCCTTAGGGAAGCAAGCCTATGCCCCGCGGGAACCTGTCCTGTCGTAGGGGACCGCGAGATGTATAGCTGGCGCACCCGGCTAGAGCGGCGAAGGAGCGATGCAACCGCGTCCCTCTCGGCGGTTCGTGGAATATTATGCGTCGTTCCCGAGTTGTCTCTCGAAGTTATGTTTTTGTTTAACTCCTGCGTGACATGGCCGGGAGGGCCCTCGTTTTCACGTGAGGGCCGATGCGTTCGACAGGTGGCGCCGTTGCCGGGGATAACGACAAACTACCGTCATCTCTGGTGAAACGACAGTCGGGTAATATAACTTTCATCAATGGATATTTAAGTAAATGATTTTGAACGATTTTATCATTTTGAAATGATATAGGAATTATATATATATATATATATATAAAGATGAATATAATTTTTGTATTGATTTATTGAGTCATTTCATTATGTAGATCTTACGAATTTTAAGATATTGAGGTATCAAGATTATGGGTTTGAACGAGGTTTTGATTTAGATATTTATATTCGATTATTGATAAGTTTTGTGTCTCTTGTAGGCTAAAACAATGACAAGGGGAACATTCGACTGTATGTGTCCTCTCTTCAAAGGCATCGAGGTTGTCGAATTCTTACAGGCTTTTCAGAACTTGGCATCATTGATGTTTTGGGAGGAACATCAAAAGTTTCTTTTTATTCTGAACTTTGTCATCGAAGGGTTGAAATTTGACGTCGGACTTCTTTCGTGGGTTTCTACAACTTGGGTTGGATTTGAAAGATTAATGATCGCCAAGTTTACAGAGTTACCCAAAGAGGAGAGTAATAAGGGAAAAAGGAAGCTACTGCAAGTAGGTGGCGAGGAACAGAATGAGTCCGATCAGTTGGAACGACCTCGTAAGCTCACTAAGGTTGAGAGAGTTGCGCGTAACTTGGTTCAAGGGGGTCAAGGAACCAGTCGTCGGGACAGGGGAGCAGGAAGTGTAAGATCGTGTGAATCTCGGGGAGATATTCCAACCATTTCGGAAGTCAAGTCGCCAACTCATAAGTATGGTGAACGATTAAGTAAGAAGGAAAGGAGGAGGCGAACTTTAACTTACTATAAGTTTTTGAAATGTATCTATTGTGCTCTGACTGATCATAGTATAAAATTTTGCATACGTTTCAAATTGGATATGGAAAAATGTATTGTTAATAGAAATGAAGAGGGGATTTGGCTTGACTGGACGAACTCTCCGATCATCCTGGTTGAAGGGGATAAGAAAAGTATTAGAGATGTAATATTTGAACGAATGTGGCGTAGGATTAGGGAATTAAATTAGGTAGTATAGAGTTAGATTGACGTTCCATCTGGTTTTCTATTATGGCCAGGAAAAAAAAAAAAAAAATCGACGCAGCGAGTGGAAGCGAAGGTGATCATCAAGATAGGGATATAACGAATCTTCAGAGAATAGTTCATCTCCTAGAACAGAGGGATGCAGAGAGGGAAAGTTTGGCAAAAGTAGAAATCCCTCTTTTCGATGACAACTTTGTTTCCACTTTTCTGGATAAATTTGAGCAACTTGCATCCATCAATAACTGGGGTGATCATGAAATATTGCGATCAGTTATGAGATATGTCGAAAAAGATCTTGTGGATGTGGTCCAGAAAATAGCTGAAGCATCAACATGGTCGGATTTTTGAGATGCCATGTTAGATAAGTTTTGGCTTGGGGATAAATTGACGACATTAGAAGATTTGAAGAATATCAAGCGGGATGCGTACATAGTAGAAGATAAATTTCTCATTGACTATGAAAAGACCGCTCGTCGGATACAAGGTTTAACGGATAAACAAAAATGTATTGTTTTCCTTGCAAATTTCTTTGAGGCAGAACAGCATGAGCTTATCCGTGGAATAACTGACAAATCAGATTGGGCCAGGATCCGATCAAATTTCAACAAAGAAAATTTCAATCAGACACTTTGTCTGCAACTCCGCTTGATGCAGTCTGAGAGGCAATGTCGAACTGGTAAAAGAAAAGAGGATTCAACCCTCACTTCAATACTCTCAGAAGTAAGGGGGATGATGAGTGAGATGAAGAAGGATTTAGGGAAGCAATCAGTAATTGATTCGTCTCCCATGAGTAGAAAGAGTAAGAAAGTTTTTATGAATAACCTCTCTACGCAAGTTGCTCAGAAGGAAGATTCCTGCCAGTTACTATTTCAAGGATGAGAAAAGCGACGAACGAAGAGAGGGAGAAAGTAGTGGAAGAACATTGTGTGTAAAAGTTGTGGTAGAGTAGGACATACTCCAAGTAGGTGTAAGGGGACGAAAGGCTGCGGAAAACAAGTCGTTTAATTTTTGATTCGATTTTTTTACCAATTTTGTGTGGGATCATAATTTATTTTGTTTCAATCTCTCATAGACAGATTTTGGGAGAAACCATTTCATAAATATTTTATCTAAGTTTGTGGAAGTTCACTATGTTCGGTATTATTTGTTGATTGTATTTGCCATCATGGACAAGTGCAGAAATACATGATCTCTTCTTTAGATCAACCTCACTCTTGACCGGGATGGTGACATGTTCGCCTTATGAATGTGATTTTGAATGTGTATTCTTTATCCATAAGACATGTATTTGAATTATATATTTAATATTATAAGTTTAGAAATCTTGTTTGTTATCATGTCATAATGGTTTTGCGATAAAAACTGTGAGCTCTGTAGGTAGTAGTAAGGCCTGCGCCGGGGTTATACTCCTGGTCCATAGTGAGATGTTGTCATCCGGATCCTATGTGGTTTAAGGAAGGAAGACTACACTATCACTGAAAGGGATGAAGGTGTGGAAGATGCTCATCAATTTTGATGATGGCCGAGGTAGTTACAGCTAAAAATGTTGGGTTTGGATTTACCACCCAAGCTTGATTGTTTTTACTGGGTCCACCTTGCTGGGGAAGAAGGTGAGCTGGTAACTCACATCGGGCTTAGTAAGGGTTGGGCTACCCTGTCCATACTGATAGATTGCTGAGTATTTAAAACACCGGAATCGGAGGGAATGTGGTGAGACTCGAATCCAAAGCGGGGCTTAATGTCCAGATGTTATCCCTTGAAGCGGATTACACCACTCCTCGACGCATATCACAGAAAGATCGATAACATTTTGACATGGTATAAAGTATAGTAAATTATATAGTAGTAATTTCGTGTCGCAGCTTATATAAAAAAAGGTGCTCGTCTGTGACAGAGCAACCTGTCTTAAACAACGTTCTCCTCCATTTTAGTCATAAGATGAAATTTAAGAAGTAGGCCTGCGACGAGGCAACTCGTCTTGATCAGCCTTTTCTTTAAAGATGGAATGAAGAGGAGTCCTTCTGCGGCAGGGAAACGTGTCTTGATCAGAGTTCTCCTTCGATCTTTGAAAGGTATATATGCGGCAGCGCAATCTGTCTTGATCAGATTTATTTTCAAAGATTAATTGAGAACAGTTCGTCTGCAGCAGGGCAACCTATCTTGATCAACGTTCTGTTATCAGCTTTAGGTGGAAAGGAACTTGTCTGCGGCAGGGAAACCTGTCTTGATCGACATTTTCTTCTAATTGAGAGCAGTTCGTCTGCGGCAGGGAAACCTGTCTTGATCAGTGTTCTGTTCTTAACTTTAGGTGGAGAGGAACTTGTCTGCGGCAGGGAAACCTGTCTTGATCGACATTTTCTTCTAAT
>BFEA01000819.1:86904-106487 GCA_003427395.1 Chara braunii | reverse complement strand
GTCTACGACAGTGAAATCTGTCTTGATCGATGATTCTCCTTTGTTCTTTGAAAGAGTTTGCTTGTGACAGGGGGACCTGTTTTGATCAAGTGCGCTCTTCAAGGACTTATATGGGAAGAAAGGGGATGCGACATGAATTATTACTTAATTAAGATATGATATTGTGTAAGATATATAATTTTGGGTCATTCAGACTTTGTCTGAACAATTCCAAGAAGTTGATACGTTTAAGAAGACCTGTCAGGGGTTATTCCTGACTCACTTGAGTTCTACTGAGGTGCAACGCAGATATCGACTGAATGGATTTCGTCTTACAATGCTAGCCGGAAACTTTCCGGGTACCATTCTGAGAGACTTAAAGATGTTTAGAGTTGCCAATAGTGGGATGATGCTGAGACCATTTAGACAAAAGTTCCTTGGATATTTTGGTAATTTCGGAATTTGATACGGTATATAGGGTGAACGACGGTGACCTCATTCAATGGGGTCTGGGAATGTTGTCCGGATAAATACCCTGCCGGGATTTTTCAACCTCAGACGCTGTCTGACCTTTTTGTTGAATTGAAGGACTTGATGAGACTGACGTTTGCCAAAAAGTTTATTCAGACCTGACCTATGATTGAGAGACAAAAAGTTTTCAGACTTTAGTCCGGATGCGTGTGACGTCCGGGGGTAACGGATGTGAACGACAATGCTATGCTTTTGACGAAGCCGCAGGGATTCAGAGCCTAACTAAGCTAGAAAGTTGAACGTGCCGAGTATAGGACCGCGGCGCGAGGAAAGTAGGGGATTTTTTTCTGAGTCGTGGGGTTTACTCCGTATGAAAGGCCAACGCCGTATCTGGCGCCTGAAAAGGCTGGCCGCGGCACCATCTGGGTGGGCCACCCAACGAGTGGGCGGTGGCGTGAGTACTGCGGGACCAGGAGGCCGCCGTGCCGAAAGCGGCATAACTGGTTTTGGGCGAAAAGGCCGACGAGGCTTGCCTATGGGCGTGGCTGGATAGCCTGCTGGGCACCCTTGATATAGAAGGGTAGCAGTTTTAACTTTCGTGAAAAGGAGCTAGCCCAGTAGGTTACCATGTCAAACTGTCACCCAACTGATACCGGGATCGAGCCTGAAATGATGTGTATACTGGTGCTAGCTCCTTTTTGGAGCAGCCCAGTGTACCCGAGCGCGGTCAATTTCAACCGCGAGATCGCCAAGATCTCGCGGCCGAGATTGACCGCGCGAGATCAACATGGCCCCTGTGTAAGGATGACATGCATAAATCGAGAAATAGTCGAATTTTTTTTTTGATCCCATTTGGGATCGATCTCGGGTCTGTATTTCGACAGTTCGTGGGTGTACCACGAACGACATGTAATCGTTGGCCTTTGCCAACAGAAAGTAAAAAAAAAAAAAAAAAAAAACTAAAAACTAAAACTGAATGGACTACGGCACGACAGATGGCGCCCAGACAAGTGGAAAGGGACTTAGAGTCCCCAACGAAGTAGCAGGCGCCCGTTGAAAACGGGCAGCCGTTTTTAGAGAGTTCGTTTTCGTTTTTTCTTTTGTTTTATTGTTCTTAGCTTTTGATCTTTAATATATATATATATATTTTTCTTTAAAAACTTCGCCCATTGAAGTGGGCTGTAGGATGGCTCCGCCAGACTGTTTCGACGGACTCTTACCAACTCGACAAAAAGGTTGTGGACCCCGACAACGAACTCCGCGCCGGACCTGGCTACGATAGCGTCCAAGTACGGACGCGCGCGCGCGCGCGCGCGCGCGAGAGAGAGAGAGAGAGAGAGAGAGAGAGAGAGAGAGAGAGAGAGAGAGAGAGAGAGAGAGAGAGGGAAGGGGGGGATGCCACCTTACCTATGGTTGGCCCCTCGACAATACCAACGACCAGATGGGCAAAAATCAAATGAATCTTCCACTAGAACATGGAAATATACACCGCACATGTTGCCTTTTCCCCTCCCCTCAGTGGGTTTCAGGGTCTGCGCCCGTTCGTTCGATGAAAACGGGCAGCAGAGGTAAGTTTTTTTTGTTTTCTTTTTAGTATTTTTCCTTCCCCCATTTTGTGGCCGATGGACAGCAGGATGTGGGGGGGCGAAAACGGGAAAAGGGGCAGAAACGAGGCAAACTGCCTCATGAAAAACTGTAAAAAAAATATAAAAAAAAGGAAAAAAAATGAAATGAGGCAACTACCCCGTGAAAACAAAAAAAAAACCGAAAAGAACAGCCTTCCCAGGCTGTATGGGAGCAAACCCAGCTCCCCACCCAGGAAGCCACGAATATTCGTGGCCACGAGATCCAAGATTTCGCGGCTCACGACGTGCACGCGGGAATGTGGCTGTGGGAACTGGCTGAAGAGAGGAGGGAGTAAAAACGTGAGAGTTGGGAGGAGGAGGTCCTACTCCTCCCAAACTGTCAACTGCCCTCCTCGTTTTCAGGGGAGGGCAGAGTAAAAAGAGGAGGGTTGTTGCATGGAACAACATGCACCTGGCCAAGGAAGAAGCCAGGTGCAATAAAAATTAGAAAGTTGGTCTTTTTCTTTTCTTTTCTTTATTTTGAGTGAGGACACTTGTCCTCACGTGGTGCTACCTCTGGCAGAAGCTGCCAGAGGTAACTGTCAGGCTAACGTTTTTGAAGGGAGCCTGGAAATTGAAGAGCCACTAAGGAAAAGGCTAAGTACAGCCTTTTCCTCGATGTATCTGCCCTGGAAAAAGGGTCCGGATACATCAAATTGAAAAGGGTTGTATCTTTTCAACCCTTTATTAGAAAAATAAAAGAAAAGCAGATTTGGAAATGGCAGGAGCCCAGCTATCTCGCCAGATTCCGAGATAGCTGGGGAAAAAAAAAAAGAAAAAAAAGGGCAGTTAAAGAAACTGCCCCACAGTAAGGCTGTGGCTGTGGTACGGTCACAGTCAACCCTGGATCTTGGCAGATCTACGGCTCATAGTGAGCCCGCGATTTTGCCTGGGGGCTGGAGTGACGTCCAGCCCTACTCAGCCACTATAAAACAGGCAGCTGCCCCCCAGCTGCCACACAAATGCACTCGTGATGCCAGTGTGTGACGAGCACACTTGAGTGCTGCTGGCTGCTGGAGTTGCTGCCTGAGGCAACGTAACCCAAATTTTACTAATTTTGGCCTGCTGTTTTTTCACTGCGGTAGTACGGAAGTGCTGCCGAACTTTTGCGACGGCAACGCTGGTTTTGCCGGCGGTGTTACGGAAGTGTTGCCAAAATTTTGCGGCGGCGATGCGGGTTTTTACAGCAGTGGTACGGAAGTGCTGCCGAAATTCTGCGGCGGCGACACGGTTTTTAACGGCAGTAGTGCGGAAGCGCTACTCGATTTTTGCGGCAGCGGTTCTGGCTTTTCTGACAGTGGTGCGGAAGCGCTGCCGGATTTTTGCGGCAGCGGTTCTGTTTTTTTCAACGGTGGTGCGTGAAACCCTTCATTAATCCTAGTCCCTTAAACATAAAGTCAAACGAAAATTACGACAACCGTACTTATAATTATATCAAAAGGAATCAACCGTAGCTGACATGAATAAATATTCCCAGTATAAAAAGATAACTGAAGAAAAAAATACAAATCATCATATCCTACAAGATCTAAAACTATCCGGCCGCCTCAGGTCGAATACCACAAAATAATCAAAACAACTGCCAACGAAAAGTCGGCTAATCGAAAATAACATTGATGTCACCAACATGGTAGTTGAAAAACCTCAGTTTTGACTTGATGAGACGCGTTGCCAAAGTCATTCATTCCATCCTATCGCCGATCTAAGGTTCGATGAACATCTATCTTCGTCCATTTCCAATCTTTTTGGATGACAAACTGCTTGCACGTGATTCTTGATCAGGGGCATTGTTTGACGTGAAGCATGCCTCTTCCTCTAGGAAGTGGTCTAGGGTACTCCTCCTGCTCGTCCGGGCACAAGACTCGGATCTCAGAAGTCAGGCCGTCTCCACCGAATCGGCAAGTACCCCCCCGTAGAACAGTCCACTCTGGGTCGATAACAGGGTCGGCTCCTGAAGCAACGAACCCCCGCCCCAAATACTTCCTAGAGATAGCGGATGCGTCCACCGCAAGTAGCTTTCATATATATATATATGGGATGCTCGAAACACTTCCGTATTAATACTGCTATTTATCTATTTAGGTGCACTACGTTTTCTATTCTTTTCTGCAGATGTAGCTTCTCTTTTTGTTTGTATAGGTCTCATAAATATACCAATAATGAAATTCTCTGTAAATTGGTGGAACACTTTGCATCAACCTTCTAGTATTAGCCAATTTGGTACATCAATACAWCTTTCTATGCTGATACCCATCTTTCTGATGTTTACTAGCTTTTTGTTGTTAACTTTGACTCTTTGTCTTTCTTGCACACATCATTCATACGGCTCGTACCTAAGTTCTTACAGGTGACTGTAGTGAATATGGTGAAGGCATAGTCTTACCCCATCAGTAATGGTTGAAGGTCGAGGTTCCAAGGGTTCGGTTGTTCGCCGATGAAAGTGGTAAACTCATTGCCGTGTCAGACGAGTAATCTCTGACCTTATTACTTCACTATATGCGGGAGACTTCTCTCCATCCAATAGAGATTGGTGGAAGATTGGCGGGAGTAGGATTTGAACCTACAATATTCAGATTATGAGCCTGACAAGTTACCAATTACTCTATCCCGCGCGCGTAGTATTAGTATGGCTCTTCTTTGCACAAGAAATTGATAGGTCCGGGTTTGAACCATGTCTCCCAAAATAAATCAGTACATATGGCGTAAGACGATTTCACGGATCGAGGTCGGAATGGGATCGGGTGTTTTCACGTCCTACAATAGTACCCGGATACTCGGAATTGTGCTTTGCGCCTTTGGTAAGTAGTCTGATTATATATATATATATATATATATATATATATATATATATATATATATATATATATATATATATATATATATATATTTTTCTCTTAAGTCCCGAGGTAACTTAGACGAAAAGAAATCAGAAGAGATAAAGAAAATGAGAATCATTTAGACAGGTACAAGTATATAAGGTCGTTCGGGATAGAATGTGTCAATCCTTGGGAAAAAGCTAAATCCGTTTGACCTTATCTGCTTTATTTGAATAATCCATTCTATGACACACGTTGAATAACATTTTTTCAAAACAACAAGTTATTTTTGACAAGCAAGCAGGTAAAAAGTAGAGAGAAGACAATCCTTTTTCTTTTCTCCAACAAGCAAAGTCAATTTCCATACCAGGCACCCTTCTACCTACATGCACAACATGCAAAGAAAACAAGTTCAAAGGAAAACAGTACAATCCCATACACGAGTCAGACCACTCCATTCACATGCATGACTCACACAACTTTCTTCTGCCTTTTCTTTTGAACATTCAAATGACAAGGTCAAGCAAAGTGTGGGTTCACACAGGTGTGAAGGGAACTGAATCAGGTTAACTGACCTTGAGTCTGCCGAATTTTCGTGGCGGCGGTTTTAGCTTTTCCGGCAGTGGTGCGGAGGCGCTGCCGGATTTTTTGCGGTGGCGGTTCTGGTTTTTCAGTGGTGGTGCGAAAGCGCTGCCGAATTTTTGGCGGCAACTTCAGTTTTAACGGCGGTAATGTGGGAGCGCTGCTGGATTTTTTTGCGGCGTCAGTATCCTATTCTTGCAGTGACGGCGCTATTTTACGACAGTAACGGTTGTATCTGTGCACTAAGTGGAGGTGAGACGTTGACATAGAGGAGGTGCGTCAAAACGGTGTTTTATTTTGAAGTGGCGGTAACAGGGTAACGCCGCCTGAACATTGGAGGGTGATTGAGTGTTTAGAGGGTGCTCTGCCAGGCGGTCGTCACAAGAGAGTAGTGTCGATCACTTTGGTGACGATTGGGTACGACAACCTTCTCGTCAGGAGAGCGAAAAATTTATCCGGTCTTCTTGAGTGTACCGTTCAAACTTCACTCAAGGTCAGTTAACCTGATTCAGTTCCCTTCACACCTGTGTGAACCCACACTTTGCTTGACCTTGTCATTTGAATGTTCATAAGAAAAGGCAGAAGAAAGTTGTGTGAGTCATGCATGTGAATGGAGTGGTCTGACTCGAGTATGGGATTGTACTGTTTTCCTTTGAACTTGTTTTCTTTGCATGTTGTGCATGTAGGTAGAAGGGTGCCTGCTATGGAAATTGACTTTGCTTGTTGGAGAAAAGAAAAAGGATTGTCTTCTCTCTACCTTTCACCTGCTTGCTTGTCAAAAATATATTGTTGTTTTGGAAAAATGTTATTCAACGTGTGTCATAGAATGGATTATTCAAATAAAGCAGATAAGGTCAAACGGATTTAGCTTTTTCCCAAGGATTGACACATGCTATCCCGAACGACCTTATATACCTGTACCTGTCTAAATGATTCTCATTTTCTTTATCTCTTCTGATTTCTTTTTGTCTAAGTTACCTCGGAACTTAAGAGAAAAAAAATATATATATATATATGAAAGCTACTTGCGTTGGACGCATCCGCTATCTCTAGGAGGCATTTGGGGCGGGGGTTCGTTGCTTCAGGAGCCGACCCTGTTATCGACCTAGAGTGGACCGTTCTACGGGGGGGTACTTGCCGATCCGGTGGAGACGGCCCGACTTCTGAGATCCGAGTCTTGTGCTCGGACGATGAGGAGGAGTACCCTAGACCACTTCCTAGAGGAAGAGGCATGCTTCACGTCAAGCAATGCCCCTAATGAAGAATCACGTGCAAGCAGTTTGTCATCCAAAAAGATTGGAAATGGACGAAGACAGATATTCGTCGAACCATAGATCGGCGATAGGATGGAATGAATGACTTTGGCAACGCGTCTCATCAAGTCAAAACTGAGGTTGTCCAACTACCATGTTGGCGACATCAATGTTATTTTCGATTAGCCGACTTTTCGTTGGCAGTTGTTTTGATTATTTTGTGGTATTCGACCTAAGGCGGTCGAATAGTTTTTGATCATGTATGAGATGATGATTTGTATTTTTTTCTTCAGTTATCTTTTTATACTAGGAATATTTATTCGTGTCGGCTACGGTTGATTCCTTTTAATATAATTATAAGTACGTTTGTCGTAATTTTCATTTGACTTTGTGTTTAAGGGACTAGGATTAATGAAGGGTTTCACGCTTGGTTGAGACAGTCCTAGTTGACCGACGTCCGCTTCGTACCTAGGAGATCAGCGCCCTGGGGACGAACGATGTTGGGTCCACTTGGCGTTAACCAAGCGACTCCTATACTGCGGCGAAACGAGCAAACGCCCTCGGCTGGCCTATCTCTGCGATTGCATCTAAAAGCTTTCGCATGTGGGTCAGTAACTCGGTAGGGATACGCCCCTAAGGGTGGTGACAACCCCTTAGGGAAGCAAACTTATGCCCCGCGGGAACCTGTCCTGTCCTAGGGGACCACGAGATGTATAGCTGGCGCACCCGGCTAGAGAGGCGAAGGAGCGATGCAACCACGTCCCTCTCGGCGGTTCGCGGAATGTTATGTGTCGTTCCCGAGTTGTCTCTCGAAGTTATGTTTATGTTTAACTCATGCGTGACATGGCCGGGAGGGCCCTCGTTTTCACGCGAGGGCCGATGCGCTCGACACTGGTATCTCAATGTTCAAAATCTTACGTAAATTTCCATATGGGACGTTGGGCCCGGTTCCCAGCACGTGCTTTTTTGGAGCCTTGTTCCCATTAACAAAAAAAGAAAAAAGAAAAAAAAACATATCAACAACTTGTCCTAGATGCCAGTGTCCATGGGAGACAAATCGACATTTATGGGTAGACTGTCCCTACTCCAAAAAAATTCGGTCATGGTGGAGTAGACACTGGGCAAATCTGCCATGGTCATCATTTAGTTGGAACGAGGAGTTCATCTTAGCTGGTATTCCCGTGCTGCAGAACAGAACGGACAATGTTTCCTGTTATGTGGTGCAGACGTTCAGAGCCATCATTATGACGACTATATGACATGAAAGAAACTCTCATACCTTCAGGCAAGAACGATGCGTAGATATCCAGTTGAAAGCCAGGATAAGATCACTATGCCGATAAAACATTTGGTAGGATTGGCACCGGAAAGCTAAGAGAGGACGGGTCAGAAAAATGACTGATTGGTTCTGGAAATTTTGGGGGGAAAATTAAAACGCAGTTTCAAATGCAATTGAAACTGGGGCCCTGACTAAACTGCTAAAACGCAGTTTCAAATGCAATTACAAACGGTAACCCTGACTGCGCCGTAGTTTTCTCAAAAACATTTCGTGGTCGTTAGGACCAGATTGACTGACCAAGAAGTGTCCGTGCACAAAAGTATTATCCGCATCGGGATTTACTTTCGCGGCCAAATTTGCCAATCCTTCCACAACCGCCATGATTGATTGATTGTCGCGGCAGACCATCAAAACCATGCACCACCCAGGGGCAAGGTCCCACTTTCACGGATTACGAGATTCTGACCGTTGATCTATGATATCTACGGTCAATATCTCTTAAGTCGTGTAAGTGGGACCTAGCCCCCGGAGCTCGCGATGGTGGGACCACTTCCATATGTCACGGTTCTATTTGGTGAGTGGTGCGGCCGAGGGCCTATCGGGATGTCTGTTTTGCTGATGATGTTTTTTTTTTTTTTTTTTTTTTTTTTAATTTGATGGCTTCATATCATGTACACTCCTTCAAGTTTGATTTATTTTTCCAACAATTAGATTGGAGGGGAATGCACACTCCGTTTATCATTTTTTTTTCCCCGTTGATCTGCCTTCTCCTCTTGTCAGGGGCCAAGTCCCCACTAGCAGCGTTGAGCTACCTCGACGACTGAATCGCTGCTTTTGCAGAGATGTGCAGAAATAGTGTTGAGTTTCCTGAACTGCACGTCTCCACAAACACGTCCACATTCAGGCGTTGAGGTAGCTCAACGCTGCTAGTGGGACTTGACCCCCGGACAGTGTGAAGATCTTGTGTTCTTGAATTGAGTTGTCGTTATGGAATTTCGTTGATTTCAATCATCAGGGCGTAGGACTTGGCTCCTTGGTCCTTATTAGGCCCGCAGGAGGAACGATGCTTTCCAAAAAAGGAAACAAAGAGGAGACAGAGTAAAAACTGGGTCGTGTTAGACTCGAGGGGTCAATCGACCATGTGTGTGGTTCGGTGGAGTTAGGATGGGTAGTTCCAACTTAGAATAGTTGCAGAGTGTGGTAGCGAGGTGAGTAATAGAATACGGGTAAAGGGTGAGGGAGCCAGAATTAGGGGTTGAGTGAGGTAAAAACGAGCTTTTTTGTAGAATGCTAGGATTGGGCAGGTCTGAAATTTTCCACACTCCTTTGGCCTCCTCCTACTCGGAGCCAGGGGGTTTAGTAGGAAGGTTTAGTGGGGGGGGGATAGTGGGAGGTAGGAATAGCAGTTCAGTTAATGGGGCGGGATTTCTTGAGGTAAGCAGAAGGTGATTGCTAGGAGTGGTAAAGTAATAGTATTACTAGTAGATGATTACTAGTAAATGATAATAATCAACTGGGCATTTAGTGGGAACTGGGTAATCTCAGAAGCCAAACCGGCTGATGCTGCCGGGATAACCCCAGGTTGAATTGTGAGGATCCCGGCCTTGTGACAATATCTCTTTTGGAATATAATGCTAATGTCACTCTAAAAAAAAAATAAAAAAATAAAAAATCATCAGGGCGTAGACACGTCTGCATTCATGATGAGGAAACTCTCTTCATGCCATAAGTAAAAAAGTATCAGTAACGGCCAACATGCCTAAACAACATTCAATCATGACGCAACAAACGCTACCGATAGGATCGAGATACAGAAAGCGAGGTGGGAGAGAGAAAAAAAGAGAGAAGAGGGAGAAGAGAGAGACAGAGAGGAAGGAGGAGAGAGAAAAAGAGAAAGAGAAAAAAATGACACATCATAGTCTCCCGAACGAGACATGATAGGTCCTTAAAGAAAAAACATAGAAGTCTCAACCCATCTAGCTCAACCCGAACGTAGGCTTCATGCCTATATCGTGATAATCGTGGTGAGCAACCGGCAGCGACCCTACATGTTTCATCCGGAGCCGGTTCCGAAATCGTCAGGGGTATGGCATCACGAAATAGAGTGTTTGTTGACGTAATGCTCTACCTATTTAACAAGAACCAGACAGACATTCGGTCAGTCAGAAGGACGCCGTCATCAACGAAAGGGAGGACCGAAAAGAAGGCACTTCACTAAGACGCCAAGGAGAAACACCTAGCCACCTGATCGAGGCCCGAAAACACCGGGTCATAACTCACTAGTTCCTACAGAATCAGATTCATAGAGATTCGAGAAAAGAGGGACCAAAAACCCGGATGGAGGTCCAGAGCCGCTGGGTCAGAAAAAGCCAAATGTTCGGAAAAACCAAAAACAAGAAGAGTCTAGAAGAAGTACCCACATCGAATCCCTTTTGAGACTTCTATACGACAAAACCAAGAAGAGTCCTGAAGAAAGTATCCACCTCGAGTCCCTCCTGAGACTTCTATAGGACAAACCTCATCGAAGAATGTGCCCTCTACCTGAACGGGCCGCTCTTAGCCCAATTACTCCCAATCATCCTCCTTTGTACGTGCTCGGGACTAAATTTATCCCACCCTGTTAAACATTCTACCCAATCATCCCAAATTCCCCCGAATTTCAAGGAGAATCCCCTCAAAGAATCATAAAAAATATCATTCGGAAACCACTCAGTCTCAACTCTACCTTGAGAGTGAAGAGGAAGGCAACCTCAGCGGCCGACATACTAGTGAACCTTTTGGCGCGATGTATGAATGACCCAACCACGCCATTTTCTGTCTCCTACTGACATAGGAGCAATTGTCCTGCAGACTTTGGAATCAAAGACCCTTATCCAACACATTTCTCTGGTTCTTATGGACAGCTGCACATCCGACACCCACAGGCCAGTCAAAAACCTTGACCGTGCAACCCAAGAAATCCCATTGCTCATATCGGTTTGTACATTCTAGGGATAAATTATCATCGTAGCAGTTCTCAAAATCAGCGAGGATCTTGGCTTCTTTTTTCAGCGACATAGCGTTTCCAACCCGGTACTTCACGAAAATCGACACATCGTCAATGAGACGAATGCTGTGGATTAGCTGTTGATCAGTACCCAGGGAGGACAAAAAGGAGAATTCCGAGAAAGGGCACAGTAGGCAAGCGATAGCCGGGCTCGAGGGTTTGCCCATTGGGATCCCCTCTACCTGCTGCAGGATCATACCGCTAGCCCGAGTGTAACTATGCATCAGATCGAAATGAATAAAAACCTTTCTCATATCAAAGTCAACAGGTTCCCATCCTTCCTCCTTTTTTCCTCTACACAATTTCGCCTGCTTGCCCCGTTCCCTCAGAAGCACACCCTTGACTTCTTTAGTCTTCCAAAAGTCCATCACCCAATCCAAGGCCTTCATTATCGAACTGTGAGGGAGATTACATAACATTTCCTTTGCATCGAAGGCAACAGTCAGAAGCGCCTCCCCTTTCTTAACATCCTTATTTATACAATCCAAATAATTCACCAGAAGGTCCGTACACTTCAGGTTAAAATGTGATCTCTTTGGTAACCCCCACACCATCATATTCACAACACGAGAGATCTTCCTGCATTCATGGTCGGACATGGATGTATCTGTTGCACTTCTTATGACTTATTTCTGGCCGGCATTGTGGCCAGATGCATACAGGTCAACCTGTAAATGAGGTCAGATACATTCAACATAGTGCTACTTCAGTCTGAGTACGCCCTGAGTAATGCCCTCAGCCAGTCTGTGTGTGATGTGTGTGAGAGAGACATACTGCCTCGCTGCACTACTCTCGACATCCGCAAAAGACAAAAATCATGGCCGTGTATCTTTCCATATTCTAGCGGAAGATTCACTCTCGTTTTGCACTAATCTTCAGTGCAGTGAGGCCCATATACAGAGAGACTCGCGACACTGCTACCTGTCCTCCCCCGAATAGAACGTACGGTTATTGTAGCCGTATTTGGAGCACCTTTCGTCCAGATGCAGCGAGAATGACCGTGCGTTCTATTCAGGTGGAGACGAGTAAGCGAATATGCGAAAGGGGGCGAATGCATATTCACCGGGAACGTGGAAAGATACATTCGAGCCGCGAATGTGCAAAAGGGCGACCGAATATTCACCGTGAACGTTGAAAAATACAGTTGCGGTAATTTTGTCGTTTCCGTATTTGCCGAGTGGTGGAGCGAGGCCCATAGCTAAGCGGCACCTGCGCTTGTCTTGCGTGGGCTCCGTTTTTTCAAGGACAAAAAATGAGTGAGAGCGCGCGCGACACTTTTTCGCCTCCTGTAGGCGCCACATTATGGGCCTCGTTCCACTACCCTCGACTTGAAAAAAATCTCAAGGGCATCCCTACGCGCGCCCTTGAGCCAAAACAGAATTAAAAAATACTACTAAGAGGCCGTCGTCGTTCCACTACACCCTGTAGTTCTTGCTCGCAAAAGGAGCGGGAAAATGTGCGCCCCGGTTCGTTAGGAAATTTTCACAAGGTGGTTACTTGTTTGGTCCAGGGGACACGAAAATGTCCGCCTTGTAGGCGATCGTGACTCGAATTTCAGTTCGCTGCCTGAACCAGGACAACCGCGATTGGCCAAAAAAAAAAAAAAAAAGGACCGGACTGGGGGGCTGAACTGCCTGGCGGCGCATGTTGGCGCCGTTTCCAAGAAAATTGAAGTCACCTCTGGGAGGTGACTTAAAAATTGGCTGAAGTTGCCTGGGCACCCTACGGCCGCCCTCGAGATTTTTTCAAGTCGAGGGTAGTGGAACGGTGCCACCCTTGAGATTTTTTCCAATAGTGATTAGGACATCTCGAGGGCGTAGTGGAACGGTGCCACCCTTGAGATTTTTTCAAGTCGAGGGTAGTGGAACGAGGCCCTATGCAGTCCGCTGACCTTAGTTCTGGCGCCAAAGCGCCAAACTCTCCACCTGGTTTTGGCGCCACGGTTTCGTTACAGCGCCACAACCATCGTTGTGACGCCCCAACCTCACGCCCGGTGCGACTTCCTGATTGGAGTGGGATGGGGGGCTGGAAGTGCGAAAAGGGGTGTGCCAAGGATTTTTGGGAATTTGGGGTGGAGTCCCAGGTAGGAACTGAGATCTCCGGTGGCAAGTTTCAGGGGCAGGGGTGCAAGTGTCTTCTGCTCAGAGTTGAGGCGATGATCGATCGTGCTGCCTGGGTCGGGGTGGGGTGCTACGGGTGTCTCTGTGGGAGTGCTCGTACCGCTGTCGGCCGTTGCACGTCTCGGGGTCTGAGGGAGACGAGTCAGACTCTCGTCGCTCAGTCCTGGGATAGGCTCGTTGCGCGACCCTCGTCGGGAGCACGACGGACGGGGCCAGAACCGGGCTATAGAATCCCAGGGAACCACGAGTAGCTGATGGTAGGGGAAGATGGTATAGTAGGGAGCGAAGTTAGTGGTAATGGCAACGAAGCCTGAGGTTATAAGGTATTGCTGGTTCCGGCTGTTGGGATAATCGGGAATCCGCGAGTCTCGGTTGATTGCCAACAGGAAATTGCCCTTGCACAGTCGCTCGTTTTCAATCCGGCAGGGGTACTCGAGATGTCCCGAGTTCCGTAGGTGGCACTATTGTCGGGTTCGCTGCTGTTGGATTTGTTCCCTTTCCCAATATACTCGGTATTCTGGGTTCCTCAGGCTTTCACGATCGGTGATCGAGAAGGGAGAGTCTATCACCATATCTCGTTCAACTGAATTCCTGCATACACATCTTCCTACGGGGCGGGGTCGTGGCTAGCTTTTGCGGGCGCACGTGTAGATGGCGCGTCCTCGGACGACCGTTGTCTAACACGTGTGTGCGCGAGGGCCACCAGACCCGATCCTGATCTGTGCAAGCAGCCAAGGAGCAGTCCGCACCGGCTCAGTTCTTGCAGTTAATTCCATCAAGCAAATACACTCAGCAATCCCTGTTTGCCCTGATCCGTATCGCAGATAGGGATTCCATCATCCCTGTCGAGATCTGTTGGGATAAGTCCGTTTGTGGTTGCGGGCCGGCCTCGTGAGTGCTCGTGTAAGCCGTATTCGTCAGATCGTACTTACATGGGGGCTCGCAGGGTTAGTCCATTGTGGATCGATCCATCAACCAATCACTTATGTAGAAGGGGGCTCATGAAACAACCTTTCAGACAACTCTTGTTCGAGCAGCAAGCAGTTGTGTACCCAGACATACATCAAAGCATCATAACAATATCTATTCCTTTCACCGACCAATCATCTGAGTGAGAATAGGCCGGCTCTGCAAGCGCGGGATGATTCAGAGTTACATGCAAAACATCGGTTATCCCAGGATTACAAGATCATCAGACCCATCTCATCAAGCGAATGCAAAAAGTGAAAGAGGGAGAACACATCACACAAAGTCGAAAGAAATGTCAAAATGCAAAACAAGGGCGTCTCGCCCAAAGCCAAAATTTTATACACAAGGACTGAGAAAAGACAAAGAAGATTGCAATTCCACATCCCCCCGTTTTCTCTCTCTTTCTCTCTTCGATGCAGACAGTCCGTCGTCTCTCACCTACGAGCGAAGTTGTCACCCCGCTTAGCCCGCATGCGCCCGTCAGGTTCGCCCGTGCGCCACAGTCCGTTGTGGCCTACATGTCAACCCCGCGCACTTGGCACTAGCTCGTCGGATCACCCAACTCCCTCCTCAACTCACCTCTTACTTCGCTCATTAGCCGACCCTCACTGATCGCGCTAACCTCGAGCTTCCAAAAATTTTAAGAGAATCATTTAATGCGCCGACGAAATTTATAGCATGCATACGTGCACGAAGATGCAAGATTGCAGGGATTGGAAAGAGGAGCAGAAAGAGGAAGTGCCTACGCTTTGCATGGCCAGATCGCGGCGTGGGGGACGTAGCCACTCTCCTCGCATGCAGCGCTCAGGCCAATCAGATGCAGCAAAAAGAAGGGACAAAGGGTGGGAAGAAGACGAGGGAACAAGAAAGAAGATACAGTTACAATGGTGCCCGCCCAATGATTACAGTTGTATGCAAGATTAAGGGCGCCTCTTCGTCAGAACTTCGTTCCCGCCGCAGAAGAACGTACGCAAGAAAGGGGCGCCGCTTCGGCAAGAATTTTAAAAAGTCCTAAATTCCTATCTGAACTCAAAACTGCAACAGAAAAATTCTGACGAAACAGACGAATAGCAAAAAGAAATCAGAATTCTGAGAGCCCTCGAGGGCTCATTCTTAGGAAAATTTAAAAAGACACCGAAAAGCTCCCTTGCGATCATCGCGCCAAAAATCTCCGTTCCTTCCTTTTACTCCCAGCAGAGCAAGAATGAACCATCGCCAACCATCATTAATCACGCCCAACGGGGCGCGCACACTCAACCGTCTGTCCCGGGCCTGTCCCACCACCGCCGAAGGGGAAGGAGCGAAGCGAAGAAAAAGAAAGAAGCGTGGACACCGTCACAATTTTCTCGCCGATCCCACCTCCCGTAACTTGCCTAGCCTTCCCATCTCAGGACCCCTCATCATCATCGCGCAGAAAGTCGCGTGGTACGGAAAATGGTTCGTCGCATCGCCACTCTCCGCCTTGATATGGAGCCATAGGGCCTCGTTCCACTACCCTCGACTTGAAAAAATCTCAAGGGCGGCGCCGTTCCACTACGCCGTTGAGATGTGCTAATCACTATTGAAAAGTGATTAAGGTTCCCGCCTCAAGAAAGTCCCGCTTTGAAACTCGAGGGCGGTCGTAAGGTGCCTAGGCAACTTCGGCCAATTTTCAAGTCACCTCCCAGAGGTGACTTCATTTTTCTTGGAAACGGCGCCACCAAGCAATTCAGCCCTCCGGTCGGGTGCAGGCAGCGAACTGAAATTTGAGTCACAATCGCCTACAAGGAGGAAAATTCCCTGACGAACCGGGGCGCACATTTTTCCGCTCCTTCTGCGAGCGGGAACTGCAGGGTGTAGTGTAACGACGATGACCTCTAGTATTTTTTAATTACGTTTTGTTTCAAGGGCGCCCGTAGGGCTGCCCTTGAGATTTTTTTCAAGTTGAGGGTAGTGGAACGAGGCCCATAGCCTACGCCTCGTTTTGGCGCCATACTCCCCGCCTGGTTTTGGCGTCATACTGCCCGCCTGGTTTTGGTGCGCAGTAAAATAAATAGTCTCCGGCGGCTTGTTTTGGCGCAGTAAAATAGGGCATCGCCACACCACTCTCGAAATGTGCAAAATGGGAATGAACTTCCCGCTAGAACATGGCCAGATGCATCCGCCATATTTTTGTCCTTTTCACATTTCGAGAGTGGTGTGGCGAGGCCCAAAGTCTCGGCCTCCCTTTTGGCACCATAGGGCCTCGTTCCACTACCCTCGACTTGAAAAAATCTCAAGGGTGGCGCCGTTCCACTATGCCCTTGAGATGTGTTAATCACTATTGAAAAGTGATTAAGGTTCCCGCCTCAAGAAAGTCCCGCTCTGAAACTCGAGGGCGGCCGTAGGGTGCCCAGGCAACTTCAGCCAATTTTCTGGGAGGTGACTTCAATTTTCTTGGAAACGGCGCCAACATGCGCCGCCAGGCAATTCAGCCCCCCGGTCCGGTGCAGGCCGCGAACTGAAATTCGAGTCACAATCACTTACAAGGAGGAAAATTCCCTGACGAACCGGGGCGCACATTTTCCCGCTCCTTCTGCGAGCAGGAACTGTAGGGTGTAGTGGAACGACGACGACCTCTAGTATTTTTTAATTACGTTTGAGATTTTTTTCAAGTCGAGGGTAGTGGAACGAGGCCCATAGTCTCCGCGTCCTTTTGGTGCCATAGTCTCTGTGTCCTTTTGGCGCCACACTATTTCCATTGCAGTCGAGACTAGCTCCCTTCTTGACAACGTGTTCACGATGACCAGGCGCAGCGGACGGCTGGCTGGCGGGCTTGTAATGAATTAAAAAAATCTCATAAATTCACTGGGTAACGGCCCTACATGGACCTAAACGGTCGGTTTGCTCCGCCGTTTTTTTGCTGGACGCCTTTACAGTCCTCGTTCACTTGATCGGGTTGGTGATGATTTGCGCCCACGGGGTCAAGTCCCACCAGCAGCGCTGAGTTTCCTCAACGACTGTATCCGGACGTGTTTGTGGAGGTGTGCTGTTGATGCAAAATCAACGTGATTTCTGTACTTGTCCACAAACACGCTGAGATTCAGGAGTTGAGGAAACCCAACGCTGCTACTGTAGAAAGACTTGGCTCCCGGGCATGATCGACAGCCGCTGACGGACGTACCCAGGGCGTCGTTCGACACTCCTCGGAGCGTCCTCGAGCTTCGAGTACGAATCCTCGGAGTTTTTTTTTATTTTTGGAGGCGTCGTTCCACCTGTACTCGGAGAGTAGCCCCGAGGATGCGTCCTCGGGGCCGTCCCGCGATCAGTTTCATGACATTATAGACGGCCGCGAGGGTGTTGTCCGACCTCCGATTCGGGATGTCCGTGTGCGAGGCGCGGTGGTCCACCAGTCGGACGGCGGCAAGACTTCACGGGCCGTGGAAAATGAAATTGCGAACGCGGGAACGGCCCCGTTCGAAATTCGAAATTCGAATTTTCTCCGCGCGGAACGACGGTGTGGCGGCGCACAGGTGGAAGAACACGTCGACCGGGGGACGAGCGCGCAGGCTTGACGTCGCGTTTCGTACTTCAGCGGCACCGCGCCGCCACCATGTGTACTGTATTCGTCGCAGGCAAAACGAAGCGGCGTGTCAGCTCCTGCGCTCGCCACGTCCATGCAATCGGCGCTTCCGTGGTTCAGGGACGGAGGACAAACGCTCCCATCGCGGTGTAAGTTTTGTCATCACGCCTGTCTTCCACACCTCGTTGTAGGCGTCTTCGATCGTCGCCGTGGACGTTGATTCGCGCAGGTGGGTGGCGGTGGACGTTGCTCTTCCCCGTGGACGTGCGCGAATGGAGGGATGCGATGAGGGTGGCCGTGCTGTGCTGTCGAGGACGGAGAGGACAGCTGTCGCGGCGGCTGCCGTTGCCGTAGTCCGTCGATACGAAGCGGAGAGGTCGGCGGGCCACATGAAGGCAGTGCTTTCCAGGCGGCGACACAGGCTTCTGCTGCAGAGGGTGTTGGACGCCTCGGACTGCATCACGACTTCGGAGGCCGTGGTTCAGTTGTGCGCTGCAATCAGCTCCGGTGTGCTTCCCAGGGCGACGCCACGTTGGTGGATGAGGCGGAGAACTGGCGGGACTTGGGAGGATTTGCGGGTGTGCGATGACGCGACGGATGACTACTTCCGGGAAAAGCTCCGCATGTCGAGGAGAGTGTTCATGGAGATCACCGAAGCCTGTGCGCCTCATTTGCAACATCAGGTCACGTTTTACAGGGAGCCGCTTCAGCCGGATCAGATCGTCGCGTACGCGCTGTATAGGTGGGCAACAGGAGAGTCGTATGACAACAGCACATCATCGTTCGGCCTTGGTAGAGCATCCGGAGTTTGAGCCGTGTGCGATGTGACAGCCGCGTTGTTGAGGGTCTACGGGGACAAGATATCGTGGCCGACGGGGGTGCGTAAACACGTGGTGCTACGGGCGTTTCAGGACAAGGGCTTTCCCAACTGCCATGGCGCAGTTGACTGCACACACATCTACGTGGACAAACCGGCGAACGCTCCGAGCGAGAACTACTTCGACCGCAAGCACCGTTTCTTTGTCATTGCGCAGGTGGTGGTGGACCTGGATCTGCGTGTGCTTGACGTCTTCGTTGGCTACCCGGGCAGCTGCCACGACATTCGGGTGATCCAGCTGTCAAGTTTGTCGAAGCGCGCAGAAGAGGGAACGCTTTTTCGCGGGTCGCCTGTAACGCTGCCGGGAGGGGTGAGGACGAACGGATACATCTTGGGCGACAACGGGTATCCTCCTTTAGAATGCATAGTGGTGCCGTACGGAGGAATCAATCAGCACCCGGACGAGGAAAGGTTCGACAACAAACAGAAGGTCGCTAGAGGTGCTGTGGAGAGGGCGTTCGGGAGGTTGAAGGGGATGTGGAGGCTCTTCCTGCGGTCGCATAAGACGAACTTGGACACTCTACCGCAAAAGTTCACGGCCGTCTGCATTCTCCACAACATCCTGCTCGATGCTGGAATCGAGTTCGACGAGAACTTGTTGTGGGAGGTCGACGAGAACGGGGTGGGGCGGCGAGTGGACCTGGGGATTCATCGTCCACTACAGCCAGTGACGAAGCTGACATAGACGGACGCCGCACACGCGCTTCGCAATGCCCTAGCGCAGCGAATGAAACACATCTGATCGTGCGTGTCGCGCGACTCTGCCTCGCGTACACAAACAAAAGCCGTGTGCGTCCGTCGTCGAGTCGCAGCGCTTGCGTCATTCATGAATGCTCGCAGTTAGCTCGCAGGGTTTGTAGTGGAGGACTGCTCGTTTGTAGGTGTTTGTTGTTGTAGTCGACGGTAGTGTGCTTCCCCAGGTCGTGGGTGATCGGCAGTGAAGCGGCTCAATTGTCGTAGGTGATCGGCAGTGACGTCGCTGTTTTGTTTTTTCCGTTGTTCATTGATGTCGTCCTCGCCGCGGC